>PISX010002732.1:0-152585 GCA_004024625.1 Mellivora capensis
AAAAAAAAAAAAAAGAATGTGAATGTAGGGTGCCTGGGTGGCTCAATGGGTTAAGCCTCTGCCTTGGCTCAGGTCATGATCTCAGGGTCCTGGGATCGAGCCCGGCATTGGGCTCTCTGCTCAGCAGGGAGCCTTCTCCCCTCCTGCCCGCCCCCGCCTCTCTCAGCCTGCCTCTCTGCCTACTTGTGATCTCTCTCTCTTTGTCAAATAAATAAATAAAATATATATATTTTAAAAGTGATTGTAGCCGGTACCACTGTACACTTAAAAATGGTTAAAAGGGTCAATTTTACGTTATGTATAATTTAACATAATTTTTAAAGATTAGTAATGTCCCCCACCAGTGACCTGTATACTCTAAATGGACGAATTGTATGATATGTGTACTGTGTCTCAATAAGGCTCTTAACATGAAGAGCAAGGGCCTGGGGCTCTGCACCCCATGGCCCCTCAGCCAGGCTCCCCACCCCTCCACCCCAACTGCCAGAACTCCCAGCTGGCTCCCACGGCAAAGGGCCCAGGAGCCAAGGCATGAGGTGGCTGACCTCTCCTAAGAACCCCAGCTAATTCCAGGAGCCAATGAGGGCCTGTGAGGAGGGTAGACTGGGAAGGGCTTCGAGGGAACAAGGACTCAAGGTGGCATTCCACAGAGAAGTCAACACAGGGGACTTTCCTGAGGAGCTTCCTGCTCTAGAAGGGGAGCAGGTGGTAGGGGCGGGGGAGAGGGACAGGGAGGCCACTAACAGACCTAACACAAGCAGAAGTGGATTACGTGCTGAAGCAGGGCTATGGATGACATGGGAAAAGGAACGCATTCAGACACACTGAGGAGAAAGGGGACTTTGGGACCCTCTGACTCGAGGGGCTGACGGACAGGAGAAAGTTTTAAATGCATTTTCACTTTGTGGCAGGGGACAGTAGGTGGATTGTGGGCTTCTTCTTGGCGAGTTAACTGGGAACGTGACCGGGCTGAGAGCAGCCAGTCCTCATAGGCCCCAGGAGATGGGTCTGGGGTCAGGAGATGCCTGTGCTGGACACACACTTGGTCCTGAGTGTGTCACTGCAGGATATGTCTGAAGAGGAGCCAGACAGGATAAATAAGGAGAGTGAGTCAGACGGACAACGGGAGAGCAGTGCAGATGGACCACGGCCACTTGAGAAAGCAGCACTTGCCCTTCAAAAGGAATAAGCCCGACCTTCTCTCCATCGACCAGTGCCTGAGGAGAATCTCAGCCTAGGACACCTACCTCTTCCAATTTTAATAAGACAACAGAGATCCAGACTTTTACACGAAATCCCTGCTTTAAAAATGCAAGCATTTTGGGGCGCCTGGGTGGCTCAGTGGGTTAAGCCTCTGCCTTCGGCTCAGGTCATGATCTCAGGGTCCTGGGATCGAGCCCCGCATCGGGCTCCTTGCTCAGCAGGGAGCCAGCTTCCTTCCTCTCTCTCTGCCTGCCTCTCTACTTGTGAGCTCTCTGTCAAATAAGTAAATAAAATCTTAAAAAATAAAATAAAAATAAATAAAAATGTGAGCATTTACTCCAATGTTTTAAATCATGGTAAAATACCCAGGACATAAAACCGACCACTTTCGTGTGTGGTTCGGTGGTGCCTGTGCGCGGCCATTGACGGGCACCTGCCGCCAGAACTCTCGCCCCAAACAGAAACTCTGTAGCCGTGTAACACTCTCTCCCCTCGCCTCCCTCCCCAGCCCGTGTCAACAAGCACTCGACCTGCTGACCCTCCGAGGAGGGCGACTATGTGCAGAAACTCATACCCGTACAGTTGTCCCGGGACTTGTCCTCTGGGGACTGGCTTATTCCACTCCATGTAACAGCCTCAAGGCTCATGCCGGCTGCAGCAGGGATCAGAATTTCCTTCCAAATTTTAAGGGGCACCTTGCAGGCTAAACTAAACACATCCCTGGCCCATGAGTTCCTGCTTTGAGCCATCCCAGGGGAGCATCAGTTACATCATTATTTTTTAAACTGTTTTTCTGGGAAAAGGAACCTACGAAAGTGCCACTGAGTCTGCTGTGAGAGAACTTGCTGTGTGACTGTCCGGGCCTGTTGTGAGCAGCTGCGCACATCCCAGGGACTGATAAGACAGCAGTCCCTGGGCCGCCAGGGTGCCTCAGTCAGGTAAGCGTCTGCCTTGGCTTGGGTCATGATCCCGGGGTCCTGGGATCAAGTCCTGCACCAGGCTCCCTGCTCAACGGACAGGCTGCCTCTCCTTCTGCCTGCCATTCTCCCTGCTTGTGTGTGTACGCACGCGCACACTCTCTCTCCGACAAATAAATAAAAATCTTTTTTAAAAATTGCATATTAAAAAAAAAAAAAAGACAGCAGTCCTATCACCAGGGTCCTAAGGCACCACCGTCCACCTCTTGCTCAGTGCGCAGGGCAGGGCACTGGCTCATGGTGCCATGTGTGACAGTGTGTTCCGAGCACACAGGGGAACACCTTACCTGTCTGAGCTGAGATTGAGGCCACATCCTTTTGGTTTCCCAAGTGGCAAACACATAAACATGACTAGCACAAGCAGACAGCTCTCTGTGGCCATACCCTCACAGGCCTATGGCTATACTAAAAAAAAAAAAAAAAAAAAAAATAATAAGAAAACTGAGTAAAGTGGAGCTCCCTACCCACACTAGGAAGTAAGCCAGCAGGACTGAATGCATGAAGCGCACGACTGAAAGGCCCACGGAAGTGCAGGAGGACGCCAAAACCTGAGCTCGGCAACACCAATGGCTCATAAGCCACCACAGAACCACAGACAGCCCACTCAGATTCTGGGCAGGATTTCCCTGACCACTGCACCCAAAAGAAGCCCAAATCCGTCTTCCAACTGCTCCCACTCCTGGTACTCAGTTTCAACCCCCGGGTTTCCCCAGGAGGCCCATTCCACAGTGCCCTCTACGGGCCTTCAAAACCGGCCTTCTGCCCCCGGTCATCGGTACAGACTGGCCCATGCAGCAGCTCCAGAGTTCTTCCACCGAAAGCCCACTTCTGGCGTCAGTGGCATTTGCTTCCGGCGTGTCTCCATGTATACTAAGCCCTAGGAATGCGACCTCGGTCACTCCCCTACTCCCACGCTTGGCGACTTCCATATTCTCTATGGGCCACCTTACAACTGGCGGTTACCAGCAGGCAACCTGGGCCATCCCACTGCTTTCTTAGATCCTTCCCTCAACACACATTTACTGGGTACCCATGACAAGCCTCAACTCTGTCCCTGAGATCCTGGCCAGTCAAGTCCCAAATTTGTCAGGCATACTACTTTTAGATGAACGTACTGGCTGGGGGCTCGGGCGGTGAACAAAGACATGAAGCTGGTTGGAAAGGGAAACCCAGACTCTAGACATGAGACCAGAGGGGGCTGTGGGCAGGGAGAACCACAGGAGGTGTCGTCCACCATGGGCAGCCAGGCACTGCCCTGTATGTAGCCACAGACCACCACCTGGGCTCCTGAAGCTACGCTGCCGCCAAAGACAATCTGCCCTTCTTGGCACTGATGAGTCTCCTCCCCGTGAGGGGGCACCTGTCCCTTCTCCAACTTCCAGGGAGATAGAACTCTGTAGACGAGCTCTACCACCAAAACAGATCGTGTATTTGGTGGCTGTGTAGGCAAACCAGAGAAGCCCACCGCACTGAGGGAGATGGCTACACAAGACCACCACACGACTCAGCACCACCCCTTTCTTACCACTGTCATCATCTATGACCTGCCACTATTTGTTCTTCCTATAAAAAAAATTCTTTCCTCTCTCTTTTTATGTTCCTTCACCAGATACTGGAATTTCCCCATCTCTGGGAACACTGTCACCATGCATTCCCTTCTATCTGGCCTTTTCTTTCAAAGCCAGCATCCCCCACCAGGGTTTGGTGATGTCCCCGAGCTGTTTTCATCCCTTGGACAAAACATCAGGTGTCCTGCATGCTCTGCTCTGGGCACCTGTCCATAGACCCTGCAGGATCAATGTGTGAAGATCAAGGTCCTCCCCCTCCCTCATTCTGCTTCCCGCTCACTGCCCCAGGGACCGAGCTCACTCTTCACCCAGGCACCTCCTTCCTCAGGCCTGGCAGAGACCCACAGGAGCTGCTCCCCGGGGGTACTGGGAGTTGGAAATGCATATTCTTTTCACCACCACCACTCACAGAGCCAGCTCTTTTCTTCCCGACTGTTCCAAAGATGGAAAAGTCTCTACCTGGGTGAGGACCTTCACTTTCCCATCCAAGACTCTGGAATTCCTCAAGGACTACCTGAATTAGCAGGAATGAGGGGCAGATGCCAGGTCACTGAAGGCTTCTCGGGGGGATAACACCACCCCCTGATCAGCCACAGACACACACCGTCTACCTGCCACTGTAACGCCCAACTTTCTGGAGGACGGGACACTGTGCTGCTTCATACTTGTGAAAGCTCTATGTAGGCCCAAATTCTTTTTTTTTTTCTTTTTGAAGTTCTTATTTATCTGAGAGAGAGAGAGAGAGCGCGCGAGCGAGCATGCACATGTGCACGAGTGCGGGGAGGGGCAGAGGGAGAGGCAGTCTCCCCACTGAGAAGGGATCCTGGGATCATGACCTGAGCCGAAGGCAGACACTTCACCTACTGAGCCCTCCAGGCGACCCCACCCCCAGATTCTTTTATTGTATATAATTCAGCAACATCAACTGAAAACTGCTAAAAACAGGTATGTGGTAGCTCAGGTTCAGACACCTTTCATGTCCATTAAAAACAGACCAACATATGAAGGCATGGCGGACAGACCATGTGCACAAATGGATAGATGGACTGCCTTCCCTCACTCCAAGGGAGCTGTGTGTTCATGCGGCCTTTTGCCTTTGCTCCCATGACTCTCCTTGCCAGAAATGCTTCTGCTCTCCCCTTGGGCCATTTACGTGGCCCTGTGCTCACGGCCCCACAGTCGTGGCCCCATGCACACACCCTCCTCCAAGAAACTGAGCCTCACGCTCCCCCCACCATGCATGTCCCTGGACTCTGGACTTCACGGCACTGTCTCAAGGTCGGACCTTGATGTTTCGGGTCTCTGATTTTATTTCCCGTGTCTCTACATCAGAAGCCGCTTGGGCACAGGCCCAGAGCTCTCTTGTTCCGGGTGCATCCCCCCACCGAGCATTTGAAACAGAGCCGAGCTCACGGCTACCTGATGACCCCATGGCTGCTCTGGAGCACCGACTCTGCAGGGACGCTAAAGGGCTCCTGTAGGACTGGAAGGACGAGGTCAGAAAACCGTGTGTGTGGTGAGGGGGTGGTCTCAGTCACCGCTGTTGCCCCTGCTGGGACACTTAGGCTGCCTCGAAGGCAAGAGTGGCTCAGAAGTCATGCAGATGCACGCACCATCCCCCCGCCCCCGGAAGCCGAGCTCTTCTGCCACACGTGGGGCCCGGGGGTCACATGGTCCACTGGGGGAGCCCGGCCTTGAGGGAGGCACCGTCTCTGTGCCTCCCTTCAACCACGTCCCCGAACCATGGGGAGAGTTTGAACTGAACATAATGACTAGAGCATTTCTGAGGCCAGCCCAGGATGCCAGGGGCTGGCGTTGAAACAAAACAAGAGCAGACAGCGCAGCCTGGGGGAAAGTGACCTTAACTGAGCACAGATGCCGACTCTGACTCCGCTGGACGGGAAGCGTCTATAGGCTCTACATACCCCTGGCCTGGCCCGTGGCAGGGAAGTGAGGCACAGCCCTGGCTGGGGGCGGGGGGGTGGGGGCTTGACACTCACCCACTTGGCGATGGGGCAGCCGCGAGAGCTCTTCCCCTCCTTCCCAGTGTAGATGACCTTCTCGATCCGGATGGCTTTCCCCTTCTCTCCGTACCTGGAGACGGAGACAGAAGCCGCCATCAGCACAGTGGAGCCCCAGAGGAGAGCAGCTTACGGTAAGAAGGCAAGCCTCAGTGTGCTTCAGAGTGGGTTTCGTTACCATGGGGTCAACAGAGAAGGAGAAGAGTTTAAGTGTTCTGTGCCGAGAGCCTCTGGAGATATAGTGGCCACTTATGGCTTCCCAGGGCCTCTGGTCCATCTTGCCCAGGGTCGAGGGGATCGTCAAGCACAACGCCCCTGATTACCTCCGAGCCTTGGGGAAGAGTGCTCAAGCCAGCGGCTAAACTTTGCCCTCTGTATCCAGCCTTGGTAGCTGAGTCACCCTGAGAGTTTGTTATGTACAAATTCAACAGGCAGAACGAGGTAAATGGGGAAAGCCTTCTTGTTTCCCTTCCACAATCCCCTGCTGACACCTGAGCATGAGGAGGACCGACAGCTGAGGCCGGGGAAGGGACCTTACCAAGCACCAACTGTCCACGCCCCGCCGCGCACGGCACACACATCCCACACACACACTTGCCCAGGCCTGCACATGCATGTGCAAGGGGGCCCGAGGCCATCTCACGGAGAGGGGAGGAAACCAGGGCCACAGAGCTGACTGCCCTGCCCAAGGCCACATGACCACAGTGCCGTGGGCAACGGGAGCAGCAGTGCCTGCCCCGCCACTTTCCGCCTACAGGACTGCAGCCACGTGACTGAATTTCTCGAGGCCTCAGCCTCCTAACCTGCAAAATGGACATAAAAAGGGTTCCCACTTCTTAGACTTGGAAAGAGAACAAAGGAGATTGTCGCCAGGGGCTACATGGTTTCTAGTGCTTTGAAGGTCTTGGCATGAGGTAGGAGCTCACGAACTATTAATTCTTAACAATGCAAGTAGCCACCTGACTGAACTGTCTTATTTTTAATAGCTTTTTAGTTTCTGGAACCAAGTCCTAGCATCTGCAAGCAGGGTCAGCTGTCCCCTCCTCCTGTCCACTCCTCATGCCCCATTTCAGGCTCCTGTCTTTCTGCCCCAGTCAGGACTCCCCAAATGCTAGCGGGCACCTTTGCTTATTCCCTCCCTCGACTAAAATGCTGCCGACTCCATCCCTGAGTGTGAAGCCAGTGGACCCAGGGAGGAGACAGAGACTGCCTTACTCGGCAGCCACTTACTAGGGGTCTCCTGTTCGAAGGATTTTTGATCAAGAATTATTACTTTTATCAAAAGCACTTTTCGCATCAAAGGACATTGATGCCTGAACGGTTCTTTTTTTTCCTTTGGTCAATTAACGCGGTGTGCTACTTTAACAGACTGTCTAAATCAAACTATCCTTGTATTTTTGTAATGAATCCGAGTCGGCCACAGCCTATTATCTTTAACACACAATTTAATAGAGAGAAATGATAACATTTCACACCTGCCCCCATTTACATATGCTCTCGTACGCACTCCCTCACTTCTCAACATGTTATACCATGGTGCTCTTACAAAACACCGACCTCAGCCCCTGTTTTTTGGTAACTGAAACTAATCCAAAGAGAATTTCTGCTTTTATGAACAAAAGCAGAAAGCGAACATCATGTTCAGCGTCTATTTCACAATGAGCCATTGCAGAGGCAGTGTGCGCCCGGAATAACGGGGCAAGAGTGGCCCCACTAAGCATCTTCCCCCAGGAAATCCACTCAGCATCTCCGCATCCAGCTGCCAGAGCTCTGAACTGTGTCCGTGAGCATCTGGGCTTTGTCTTGATTTATTTTGTGCATCCGTTAGCCAGATGTATCTTAAGGTATGAGAGAAGCCTAAAAGAGGTAATTGGAAGGGGGGGAGGGTCCAGGAATGCTCAAACGTTTCTCCCTGTAAGTTAAACGTAACTGCTTCTTCACTTTACTGCCATTTTCGGTTTAGGAAAATTTTCAAAGGGACGCTCCACTTCTGGATAGTGCAGGAGACCTGCATTCTATCTCTTGTCTGCTCTGCTTCCAGGAATCTCTAGGCCTCTGAGCTCACTGCACAGACACACCAAGACTTAGGAACAAGATATTCATTGTTGCAGCGACAACTGAGAAATTAGAAACAACTTAAATATCCAGCATAGGACTGGCTAAATACAATATAATCAATATAATACATTTCCATATAATGGAAAACCATGCAGCCATCAAAAAGGATTCGACATAATTGTATGCACTAACATGGAGGAAATTAACAAGGGGGGAGGCAGCTGCAAACAGTGGGTATGTTATGACTGATCCCCTTTGGTATAAAATTTATCTATATATGTGTAACTATAAATGCCTAGAAAAAACTGAAGGGTAAGCATGAAACTCTCTTTTTAAAGTTTCTTCTGGATAATTGCTGGAGAGCTTTATTCATTCTTAGCTTTTTTAAAGCAAGACTTTTATAGACAGATTTTTGTAATTGGGAAAGAAAACAAATTATTTTTTAAAATACTGATGTATAGTTTGAGTTCCCAGAGATCTTGAGTGAAACAGAGAATACTGAAGAGGTGAAAAGCATTTCTGAGAATTAGCACATGAAAATTCTATGGCTATGTGAGTCCCTTATAGAATGTGTTTGGGGACAGGACCCTGGGGAGTTGACATGGTGTGGCCTGGTTCCAGAGGAAAAGACCAGATAGTGCCACTTTTGTTCGGTTCCTGGAAAACTTTCAGTTTCACAAACGTTTATCAGGAAGTGGTCCCCAAGTGCAAAGCCTGGATACTTGATGTATCCTGGGGTCCCTGTAAGAAGAACAGCCCAAAGTGTCCACGCTGCTCTCACCGAAACAGACAGGATATCATGTTCCCTACAGGAGGGTGAGCTGAGGACACTGACGTGAGCTTTCCCCGCTATCCCACCCATGTGAGAAACACTTCCTGCACTGACCTGCATCTTCAAGAGCAAATAAAAGGACCAAGCACTGTCTGATCAGCTAGATCTTCTCTCTCTGTGCTTAAAGACAACCAATCAACTCTGGATTGGGGTCTTTTTTTTTTTTCTTTTCTTAAACGTCTCACTCGCTGGCCTATCATTAAGATGATATTCATCCCCATAGACAGACGAACTCCTAGATCCTAAGCAAAGTCTGAAAGGACAGGCTGAAACCTTACTCTGAGGGATAACTCGATCATCTTAGCAAGTGATTCTCAAAGGGTGGTGGCGAGGCCAGCACCACCTGGGAACTCGGGAGGAACGCAGACTCTCGGGTCCCATCCCAGACCTGTGGGGTCAGGAATTCTGGGGTGGGGCCAGGGATCTGTGCTCTCACGAGTCCTCTGGGAAACTCTGAAGCCTGTTCAAGTTTGAGAACCACTGACCTAAAGTTGGACTTCTTTGGGGTTCCCTTTATCACATAGTAATGAGACCAGTTCCCCCTAAACTCAGAGGTTTTTTTGCCAGCACGGTGCTGGTTCTCTGTTTTTCGAATAAACATTGAATGAACTCCTAGGCTGCACAGAATCCCCTTCCCAGTTGGAGGACAAGGGACTCTGCAGCACAACCTTCTCGGATACGGGTTTGAACAACTGACTACAATTACCTATGTCAGTGGGGACCTGGGTTCCCACAGGTGGAACCCATAAATAAGTTGGGAGAATATTTTAGGATTTGCTTTTGACCTCCCCCTACTTTTTCCAAATCTTTACCAGAGAAGCTAAAGGCACCAACGTCTCCTTGATTTCAGTTCGCTTCCCCTTCCTGACTTTGGCCAACTTCTGGTGGTAGAGTGGTCCTGCAGAGAGAGCGTTGGGGGGTGGGGGCGGGGAGGTCTAGGGAAAGAGACAGCCTGGGCCATTCACAGACTAGCCCCCCAGCCTGGTGATATTCAATACTCATTCATTCCTTTCCTTCTTCCACAAGAAAACTTTTTTTTTAAAAAAAGGTCTATAAGATAAAAATAACAGGTGATGAAATCAGAGTAAAGGGGGAAAAGACGGATGTAACGCTGGCGTGCAATAATGCAAGCAGTAGGGTCTTGCGTGTATTTCTGAGATGGGCCTAGAAAATTTCATTGTTTGAGAAATTCAACAAACTCATGAAGACTCCTTTGGGTCATATCAAAAGGATTCAGGAGTGAACCTGACTAGGTTCCCATGGGCCAAAGATGAGAAATTACATTCCTCCTAATAGGGGTACACAAATCTGGCTCTAAGCTTACCAGCAGCTAACGAAGATGGAAACGCAATCTGCTACATAATTTACAAGGTCCTTAAGATAAAAATAAACCAGCTGCTGAGGAAAAACACAAGTATTCCTGGTCTTGACAGGAATTCCTCCCTTGGATCAGTTTCTGAAGAATCTACAGTTGGCTGTTATTTTTAAAGCAATGAGGCGGGAAAAAAAAAAAAAAGGACAAATCTCAACTTTATCACTATCTCCTAATCCTTGTTTCAAAACATACTCTTCCATAACTAAAAGTTATTTAGAGAGCTGTCTAGAAATTTCGTAAAATTGTTACCAAGAAACAAACACAAATAAAAACTGTCCCAGATCAATATGCACATTGGAATCCCCTGTAGCCCTCAACCTGCAAACCACAGTATCAAGATTTCCTTGAAAAAAAAAAAAAAATCTTCATGGGCCAACTTGCTGGCTGCCCCAGCCTTGGCCTTGTGATGTATACGCGTGTCGGCACACGTGGGTGTGCATGTGTAACGCACACCCTGTCTTAAATGTTCTGTTCTCATGGACTTGGAGGTAACCTTGCCATCAGGCTTGAATGTGCAGATTGGGTCTTTGATCAAATGCTTTTCTGATGGGCTACTTTGAATCTAAATGTTTGCAGATGGTGCAGGACAATTATGAGTCATTACAAGAGATCACAGTCCTCCATCCATCTTATCACTTATTTACTCAGGGATGACAGTACAGCTTTTCAGGTCAAAATCACGTTCCCCGCTACATTAATGACAGGATTCATCTGGCTCCCCGATCAGACGAAGTATGGCTCCCTAATCTGTGGGAAGGCTGAGCCACTCAGCCTTCCACACATCTGTCTGTATATGTACACACAAACATGTTTGTCTACGTCTACATAATCTTTGCCTTTACTATTAAAATGCTAATGCTTGGTATAAAATTTCTACCAGAACATATGTGTATGAGACAGAACCCCTTGTGCGTGGTCATTCCCTATATGCACGAAGTGCTCTCCAGACACAAATTCAGCTTCTCTTTGTAACTCTCCTACAGTGTATGTGTACTTCTATCAGCTCCATTTTGCAGATACGAAAACTGAGTCACAGAGTGGAACAACTTACACAAGGACTCAGTAGGAAGGGCAGGGCCAGGATTAGATCGTGACGTCTAGCTCCAGTATCCACATGTTCTCAATCATCAAGCTATTTTACCCTTCTGTACACTGGAACTCATGGCATTTCATATCTGCTTTGGACACGTACATAGATTTTAAAGTCTCTATCTATACAAACTGCTTAAAAAAAACAAAACAGCGTTGTTAAGGAAAAACCCTATAGTCCTGAGTTTGAATTCTAAATGTTAATGTAAACTGCGATGTATCTGATCAGTAATCAATAACCAAAAATAAAAACCTGACACATACCTCTTAGCTCCTTCTACTGAAATGGCCTAGAAGCAATGAGCACATCTAGTACCAGAGTTTGTTTTCTAAGTACTTTTCCCCCAGTAAAAGGGACCGGGGCTTCTTGGGTAAGTGCGGAACGCAAGCCCCGAGCATAATACCACATGAGGAATAGAGAAAGCTATCAGACTTCCGGGACAGCATCACAACGACTCAGGGTATAACCTGAACAGACACCCACTGGCCAAAGAGGAAACATTCTATTTCTCCTAGGGGAGGCACAAAATACCACATATGAAGTTGTTTTGAAAAAAAGGAAAGAAAAAATGATCTGATTCCCATGACGTCTTTAGCTCCAGCTGCGAATTTACAGGCCATAGCGAGGGCAGAAGGGTACATTGAATGATACTTCCAAAAAGCCAGCAGCAAAATTCAGACCTCGAGAAACACTACGGACAGGGTCATTTCACCGAATTTCATCAATAAAAAGTAGTTCAAGAGAGAGAGAAGAGCCAGGGAGGGGAAGAGAGAGGGCAGACCTATGGAGAGAACCCCGTAGTCAACCTTCCAGTCTGGGTATCGCGACCTCCTTCCTGTTCGTCGTCCGGTATGAGGCAATGACAATGAGAGGCGCTTCAATGCCACGCTCTCTTAACTGCCCACCTCTGCTTGGACACCTGGGCGTCACTCACCGCTCCTCCATGAGCTCCCGGATAGAGGCTACCGTGGGGCCAGATCCCAGGTGAGTATAATACGGACCTTCATCTTTCTCCACTATTTGTTCTGCAGAGACACAGAGTAAACATTATTTGGAGGCATCGGTTCATAACATCAATTCAGAAAGGCAAACCACCAATAGGAATGTTAACGGGCACATTACAAAACAGGAAATTCAAATGGCTTATAAACATGTGAAAAATGTGTTCAACTCCTTTAGGAATCAGGATATGCACATTAAGATCACAGTGTAACACCATGGCACACCAGGCAGACTGGCAAAAGCTGAAGAATCTGGTAAAATCAAGTCAAGATTGTCAAGTGGTAGAACCACTTCAGAATTCAGTCTGCTGCGCTGTCCGCGTTCTAGACCGGGGCCGGCAAACCACTCTACTCCTAGGGCTATACACACAGGAATAAAAAATAACGACTCACTCGGATACTTGTAGGCTAATTTATGAGAGCCAAAAGGTGAAAACAACACAAACGTCCATCCACAGATGGACAAAATGTGGGGTCGCTGCCCAATGGAGTATCATCCAAACCTAAAGAGGAACGAGGTTCCGAAACCTGCTACAACACGGATAAGCCTGGAAAACCTGATGCTGGGTGAGAGAAGCCAGACGTAAGAAGACAGCTACTGCGTGACTCCACTTAGAGATGCCCAGAACAGGCAAATTCCTAGAGAGAGGGATTAGACTAGAAGGTACCAGGCCCGGCAGGGGCAGAGAAAGGGGACTTACTGAGCACTGCCTTTCGCCATGGGGGGATGAAAACGTTTTGGAAACCGCGGGGACTGGCCGCATGGTGTTGTGAGTGTAGTTAATGCCACTAAACTGTACATTTGAAAATGGTGAAAATGGCAAGTGTTCTGTTATATATATTTTACCACAATTAAAAAAAAAAAAAAAAGAGGGAAGTACTGACATGTGGTACAAGGCAGATCAACCTGAGAAACAGGACACATGAAAGAAGCCGGACCCAAACCATCGCACGGTGCGCAGTCCTGCCCGTGGGAAACAGCCAGAACGGCGAGGCTGTGGAAGCAGAACGCAGATCAACGGCGGCTCGAGGCTGGGAGGAGGGACAGAGCGCACAGGAACTGCGGGACGAGTACGGGGCTTTGCGCTGGGGTGATGGACACGTTCTGGAACTGGACAGACGTGGTGGTTGTGTCCTGTAAATGTACTAAACACCACGCAAGTGCTTACTTCCCAACGGTTAAATTTTGTGTTGTAGGACATTCGCTGCATTCATTCATTCATTCATTCACAAAAGGAACAAATTATTGAGGCACGGAGCCTGGATGAATTTTAAATGGATTTTTCTCAGTGAAAGAAAGGAGACCCAAATGACTATGTCATAGTAAGTAGCTTTTGGCTACTATATGTGGCTAAAAACAGAACTTTACACGCATACTATACTGTAGTTGGTAAGTTTGTTTTATGTCTAAAGAAATGGGGCAACTAAGTGCAATGTGGTATCCCGCACTGGTCCTAGAACAGAAAAAGGATGTTAGTGGAAACAATGACGAAATCCAAAGTCTGTAGTTCATAGTATTGTATCAACATTAATGTTTGATTTCTAAGTGTACCATGACTATGTAAGATGCTTACATTAGGGGTAGCTGGATAAGGTATACACAATCTCTCTGTTCCAACTCTGCAACTCTTCTATACATAAAAAAATCATTAAAGGCTTGAGAAAAATAAAAAACTAGGGAGTGGGACCTACTTCGTGGATTCTGTCCTAGAAGAAATCTTAGTTACATGCATCAAAACACATGTACAAAGATTTTCATAGCAACCTTGTTTTCAATAGTCAAAACTGGAAACTTATATTCCCGCCACAGTGGGATGGATAAATAGAGTGCGGTACATCGTACGATGGGATCTCTCTAGCAGTGAGAACTGACAACCTTCGACAACACGGTTGAGCACCACAACGTCACAGTAATGGAAAGAAGCATGGCAGAGAACAAATACAGTAAGATTACATTTAAATAATATTCAAAAGTAGGCTCCACTAAACTATACTGTTTAAAGACACATGCAGAGGTGGTAAAATTACTAGGTTGAAATATGAAATGCCAGACATTCAACCGCTTTTTACCTACAAACAATGGTGATTTTATATGGTCCAATCTTATTATAAAGAAAAATAAGAAAATCATTGTCACAGGTCAAGAGAGTGGTTGCCTCTGGAGGATGGAAGAGGAATGTGAATGGGACAGGGGTACAGGGGACTTCTGAGGAGCAGGAAATGGCCTATTTCTTGATCTAGGTTGTGGCTACCCAGGCATTCACTTTATAAATTTTCACTGAGTTGTATGTGAATGTTTTGCGTACTTTCCTATACATGTAAGTCATAATTCTTTGTATATAAAAACACTGTCATACCTCTTTTATGCAGAACGTTATGCTCAGCTTTATGGGGGATTCAAGATAGGATGATATCTAATTGTTGCCTTTTAAAAGTTTACGGTCTAACTGGGTAGATAATATCCACAATAAGAAGATACCTAATGGCATTTCAAATCAATGGGGAGATTCATTTTTCAATGCACAGTGTTGAGACAACAGGGGAAAAGTCTGATCCATACTCAATACCTTACCCCCAAATGTATTACAAAGAGCTGGAAGATTTAAATTAAAAAAAAAAATTATGCAAGTTCTGAAAGAAAAACAATGGGAAAATTTCAAAAATATTCATAGAAAAGGGAAATCTTCTCTAAGCGTAACACGAAATTCTAAAGCCCCCCGGCCCATATATACAAATCCTGATAAATTTAACTAAAAAAAGTTTATAATAATAACTACCAAAAGTCAAGCTAAAAGACAAATAACACACTGGGGACAAATATCTGGAATTCATACCAGACAAAAGGGTAATTTCCTTAAAATATCAAGAGCTTCTATAGCTAAATAAGGTCAATAATTCAAGAGAAAAATTTAAAAAGGATAAAAAGGGAAATGCAACTGGCTCAAACATCTGTAAAACACAAGAAGGTACCAGGTTTACCTTCCCGAGGAGTTACCATCAGGGTCCTGTGTTGGTTGAGAGTACAGGAAAACAAGCAGTATGCAAAGTAATTTAGCAATATGTTAAAATCATAAATGCACATGAGTCCATCTGACTCAGCAATTTCAAAGAATTTTAAATCTTCTAAGAACTCATTTCTGGAAATTCAGATATGTGCACAATAATACTTGTATACACGAATACTCACTACCTCATTTGTAATGGCAAAATAACAGAAACCTCAATGTCCATCATGATGCATTATGTATTCCAAAGACACTGGGGCATGTCCGTATACTGAAATGCTACGCAGTATCAAAAGGAACGAGGCAGCTCCAGATTTACGGACAAAACACGACCTCCAAGATATTTTAAATGGGGGGCAAAAAAGCAAATGTCAATACCGCGTGTATAACACACGACAGTCAGTGTACCCACGCAATCACACGTGCATGGGTGTGCATACATCACACATACACACTACGTGCAAGCAAAACGGTGTTTGGGTCACTACCCACACGAAAAATAAGTGTAAGGGAAAGTTTGTGAAAATGAGTTCAGTTGTGTTTCTGGCTTTAACAACAAACAAGAAGGGGTGCCTGGGTGGCTCAGTTGGTTAAGCATCTGGCTCTTGATTCCGGCTCAGGTCATGATCTCAGTCGTGAGAATGAACCCTGTGACGGAATCCACGTGGGGTGTAGAGCCTGCTTAAGATTCTCTCTCCTCCTCTCCCTCTGCACCCCTCCCCTTTCTCTTAAAATAAAGTAAAATAAAAAAAACAAACAAGGAAAGGTCTGCAGAGCCTTCAGGCCACTATGAAGCTGGGCAGGTCCTGGCCAGGCTGAGGATGTTGATCTCACTGAACTCCCAGCCCTTTGACATTTCCCTGAAGCCCCTCAATAAAATGGTTTGATCCCCCCAAAAAAGTTTGCAACGGTGTGTCCAGCCAATGAATTGACCAGACGTGTCTGCCTCTTATGGCTTCTGCTCCTGGAGGCTCTTCATCCCCCACTAATGTCCTGGGTCAGGCTCTTGTCTGAATTATGGGCATGGTCTAACTGATCTCAGCCCTCCTAGGTTATCCTTCCCAATTCTGGGAGTTTATACACCCCCCAACAAAAAAATATGATCACACCGCTTCCCCCTAATGACCATCTGTGCACATGTCCCACCCCACGTTCGGCAGCGACCAGCACGGCTCCTGCCACCCAACAGTGCGATCCCTCCGTGTCTTCAAGAGGGTTTCCTCGCTGACAACAGTGCCTTCCCTTATTTCTGTCTTTGGAAAAGCTCCTCTTTTAAGGTCTAGTTTAAATGCTACCTCTTCTCTGAAACACCAGGGCACTTGTCAGGGTCCACTTCCCCTCTGGATTCCCAGAGCACCTTGCAGACAACAGAAACATCAAGGCATGTATCACTACCCGTGTCTGTCATTAGCATGGCACAGCAGAAAGAACGCGGATTCTGCAGAGACCTGGGGACCTGCGACTGGTTACCCAGGACTGGTTACCCTCCCGACCTGTAATCCTCATACCTTCCTATGCACACCACACAGAGGGCTCCGTGCAGTCTTTGGCGCATGAGACAAACTCAAAAGGCAGCTGCTGTCCAGGCTCTGCCAAACAAATTGTGTAACTGTGGCCAAGTGACACAACCCTTATGAGCCTTAAACGCAGTTAAAATTATGTTCCTGCATTACAGAATCGTTGATGATGAGATGAGAGGTAGTCACCTAGCACTGTTCTCAACCTATCGGTGCCTAAATGTTTCATGAATGAATGAATGAATGTTTTCAACTAAAGGATTAAAAATGACTTGCTCCAAATATACACTATTCTGAACATAACACAGAGAGGATTGCAGAAGGAAGCATATGGAATGGGGGCGGGAGGGAGAGGATACCAGAAAAGGCTGGGGAAAGGAAATATAAGAATGTGGGTGTTGAAAGTAGTGGTCTGAAGCTCTTTATAGGCGCTAGGAGACTACATGGTATATAGAAAACAGAATATAAGAAGATGCCAGAACTTCTGGGCTCTATTCCAGCTCCTATTGTCTGGAGAAAAGTCAAAATAATGGATTGACTGCAGGATCTTCCACTGGAACTAGAACATAATGTAGCTTTTAGTGACTATCTTCTGCCCCCCAGTCAGAAAAGCTCAAAACTTACTGGCTTAAAGGCAGAGAAAGGAGATTTTCAAGGAGAGGATGCAAACCAAATCTTGGCCACTCCAGCCACTGGGAAAAAAGATACAGATCCGAAACCAAGCCAGCCTCCACACTGGATGGTCAGGTTTCTCAGGGAAGGCTTTGAAAATGCAAAGGCAGACACAGCTCCAAGTGCCAAGCAAAAGCAAAAAGTCATTCTTTCCCGTCTGTCAGTTTACAAGGCAGCCCAGGGAGTCCTTCAGAAGCACTGTTCCCTTTAACTATATCCCTTTTCCTGACCTACATCTATAAAAACATGTAAGATAGACAGATTTAAACATAAAGACAGATAGATCTCCTTCCTTGATTCTATGTTAATCATATGTCTGTATCAGGGAGAAGATATTCTATGGAAAAAAATTAAACTTAAAACCAAGTATGCTTAGTTATAAAACTAGTATACATTTGCAAATGTAATTATTCACAGGTATATGTTTATATATCCACAAGGCTATATATTTCATTATATATATATAGGCATGAGAAAATACGTCTCATTATATATATACATATACGTATTTATATACATATATACATGTATATATACACATACGTGTGTGTGTGTATCTTTTCTATAGCAATGGGCTTGTACTTGGTTATGGTGCCAGACAAGTGTCAATACTTTGCAAGGTTGGGGTAATGTTCGAAAGAATGCAGTACACATTCTCAATCAGTAAGCAATATATGTTCTGCTTTTTCGTAGGAAAATAAGGTTTATTAACCTTTTTTGGTGCTGTTTAATGCTATTCATCTTAAATTCAATACATGAGTTTACCCTATTTACATTTATTGTCATAATATATGTTTGCTCTTCTGTCATTTTATGATATGTTTTCCATGCTGTGCCCTTGTTTTTTTCTCTCCTGTCTTTTGTTATAGGTTTTATATTTTCTTTTACTCCCTTCCCTCAACCCTGGTAATTTAGAAAAATCTATAGTATGTCTTTAGTAATGTTCATTGTACTTTTGCTGAGAAAGAAGCTATCGGCATCCTTACAATTTCTCCCACCTCCTCCTTCACTTTGTCTCCTGCTTTTTGTGGGTATCCTTGTGAACATAGTTTTTCCTCTCTGTTATCAAAGAGATTTGATATAAAAAAATTTCAAATATAAGTAAATAAATTACCCCTGTTTTAGAAAAACAATGATCACAGTTATTTAAATGCAGACTTCACATTTGAGTACATTTAGTGTCCCATCATATATATAACTTCCCCAATCCATTACTTATCTGATTCATCTCTACAAAATTTAAGTTCTTGTATATTTGGAAGTATTTTAATGAAATTTTTACATGTGAAAGGCAACATAAGTGGGTACAGAATTCCCAGGTCAAACTTTTAATATTCCGAGAACGGCAATACACATCTCCAACAACAAAAATCAGATCCACCATAAATAAAGAACCCTTGCCAATCAATAAGAAAAAGGCAGAAACACAACAACGAAATGGGCAAATGGCTTGCATGGGCAATCTATAGAAAAGTATGAACTGGTATGAAAAGGTGCTCAACCTCATCAGTCATGAGGGAAATGCAAATTAAAGCCATGATGGGATACACCTGCCACACAGGCAGGAAGACCGCCGGTGAGGATGTGAGGGCAGGGCTGACAGGAGTTTAAAGGGTCACAACTACTTTGGAAAACGAATAGTAGCAACCTAAGCTGAACACAGACAATTTCAGTCTTGGGTATGTAACCAATGGAAATATATAAGTGTATACCTCCGTGTTCCAAAAGACCTATAGAAGATATCTTATATCAGCATGATTCATAATAACCTTCAAATTGGAAATGATCCAAATGATCATCAATGGTCAAACGGATAAACTGTGGTATATTCACAAAACAGAACACTATGTAGCAACGAGAATGAAGGAAAAACAGGGAACCGCTACATACACATAGATGAACCTCACAAACACAAACAAAAAAAGTCAGAATGTGAAGGAATACATATAGATTTATGATAGGATACATATGCAATTCAGGAACAGGCAAACTGGTCAGTGTGGTTACAAGTTAGAAAAGTAGTTACATCAGGAGAAGGGCAAACCTATGTGAAGGGCCAGATGGCATGTCAGGCTTAGCAGGGCATTGCTGTTCGTGGCGAGTACTCATCTTTGCTGATGTAGTGAAAAAGCAGCCACAGATAACATATAAACAAACAAGCATGGCTATGTTCCATTAAAGCTTATGGACACTGGAATTTGGACCTCATCTAATTTCCATGATTCATGAAACCTTATTCTTCTTCTGATTTTTTGGGGGGACCATTTAAAAACATAAAAATTGTCTTCGGCTCAGAGATGAGAGCCAGATTTGGTCTGCAGGCTACAGTTTGCTTTAGTGAATCGGGTGTAGGGAACTGGGTATGGGGCTTCTGGGAGGCTGGAAAAGCTGTTTCTTGATCTAGTTATGGTTACAAAAGTACATGCCTTTTGTAAAACTTACTGAGCTGTACACTTAAGGTTTCTATACCTTCCTATATGTCTTTTGATTAAAACAGTGTTTTTTAAAAGCATTTTTTTAAGCTTAAAAAAAAGAGTACGAGTGACTTAATTTTTCAGTTAATTTATCTGTAGGTGATTGTTCATCCTTGAAATTCAGTAAGTTGGTCAGGATCACGACTTGTCCATTTTTAGTCATTTTCTTTCGCTTCAGAAAAGTTTTCTATCCTTTGATTCTTGCCTTTGCTCAGTTCGTTTCAGGCTCTTCCCCGGTGAATGTTGCCAGCATTCCTGACAGGGAGTCGGCACACAGGACCCCTCCTCCGGCCTTTGGGTCCCCTTATCTCCCCACCCTGGCTAGGACCCTTTCTGTTTTCTTTTCCTGTTTTGCCATGACCTCCAAGTCCCTCTTCCTCACTGATTGGCTCTTCCTGTAACTCTGATTCCGCTTTTCCCAGCTTCTGGTGCAGCTGTGTGTGCTGTGTACAATGGCCTGCTTCTGGAATTTAATCTGTACCTCGTGCAGCTTCTCTGTAACTTCATTCTAGCCCCTCATCTTTCACTTCCTGTTTCAAAAGGAACTTTTTTGGTTAACTTCCTTGACGGCATATATCGGTTCTTCAAATTTTTGTTTTCTCTAAGGTAAACTTTCATTCTAAATGTTATATATCAATCCCTCTACTTTCCCCACAGAATCTGAATGGATTGCATGTGGGATTGTTTGTTTGCTTATTAATCAATCTTTCCACGGCAAAGTTTATCTCCAGGGTTTCTCCCCTTTGGTACTACGTTTTGGACCGGACAGCCCTGTGTTATTGTGTTCTGTATTATCAATCACTGGGGAATACTTAGCAGCATCTCTGCCCTCCGCCCACTAGATGCCAGCCGTACCACACCGGTTGTTACAACCAAAACTGTCCTCACACATTGCCAAAGGTCTCCTGGGGAGAAGAAGGGCAAAAGAGCCCATTACTGAAAACCACTGTTCTACTCACCTGCCCCACAGAGGAGGGTGGAAGGTCCTGACTCCTCTCTATTTACCTGCACCCTGTTCAAATTCTTCCCCTAGAAATTAAGCTCAAGAACTGGATGGGGGAGAGGTTTCGACTATTAATTCAAAAGCTCAGCAACCTGAAGGGGGTGAGGAATTGGGGCTGGCTGTGGACTGTTACAAGTAGGAAATTTCATCTTTGGGCACTCTGCCTGTTGGGGCCAACACCTCTGAATAAGGACAGATGTATGTTTCTATGTTGGGGGTTGGGTTATGCTCTGTCCTAATGCTAGGATACTGGTTTATTTCCTCACTTGGGAGTGAGTGGGTCACCGTGATAAATTAACATCAAGTTAAAATAAAGCCCCACAGAGTGCAGGATTTTTGTTTGGTGGTTCAGCAAATACCTCTCTGTGCACAATGGCCTTTGTTGGTGCTGCTGGCCCTCAACTACAAAGCTGGCTCCTAGGATATGGTTTCCAGGCCCTCCAACCAACTGAACTCACCCTATACCTTACCCCCATCAAAAGCTGGAATAGGGAGGGGAAGGGGGCCTGTCTGCATTCCCCACTTTCCAGAGAGCATGCTTTCCAGAAGGGTGGTCCCCAGCCCATCTCTCCAAGCTTCAGTGTCCAAAAGTCCACTACTGTTTCTCCCCACACTGCGAGCTGTATACCCTGCATCATCCTTTGTTTTAATTCAACTTCTCTTAAGCTAATAGACAGCCCCTAGAATTCATGGTTTAAGATTGGGGCTACTTCCAAACTTCAGTGGATGAATTTTCACCTCTGTTTTGGTTGTTCCTTTCACCAGGCTTCTAGAAAGGGTTCTTTGGCTATCTTGCTGTTAAGTCACCGATTCTCCTGCTAGTCCCCAGTGGGGTGTGTCTTCCTCCTCTACAGAGAGAAAGAGCAAGGGAATTGCTCAACTCTCCTTGAAGAAAAATCTGCTTTTTGTCTCACTTTGAGCAGCTGGAGCAGACAGAAGTGAGTCCCCCCCCCCCTAAAATACATAGTAGGAAGCTCTGGGGCAGAGCTCAGGAGAGAAAAATCCAATTTTTGAGAAAAGTGCTGGTTATGTGGCTCTAGGTGCTTTTCTTCGCCCTGTGCACTTAATTTTATGCTCATTAAGACAGAAAAATATGCTCTGCTCTACTTCTGCACTAGGCGAGGGAGAGAATGAAATGTATCCTTTCTGCTATCAGCAAGAGATACCAAACACAAGAAACTACTCATGACTGCCTAACAGCAAGAAGGATCCTTAATTTCTAAGTGAACCTCCCATCTTCTCCCCCCCCAACCCGGTCTACACAGAGACTAAGGCACTCACACTTTCCCAGTGGGAAAGATGACGGCCATGGAGAGACATGGGAGCACAGGCCGAGGCACTTTTCCTCTTTATGACATTGATAGAGACAACTGATAACTGGTATAATTAATGCATAGGAGTCAAGATCACACTAGGGTTTTATGTACCAGTCTTCTTTTTCCAAACAATCCTATACAAAATGCTCAGTTTCCTAGTCCCATTTCAGTGGACTTCAAGCTGAACAGCTCAGGCTTATACTAACTAGTTAGACTATTTCCATGACAGTCAATCACCAGCTGCTAGCTCGTTGCCTCCTGGCAGGCATAAAGCCACACAGTGGGTAGGTAGATGGTTGGGCCCTACCCTGGATTAGGTGTGCTAGATGAGTTTTTTAAAAACTAAAATCACAGGTCAGGTGCCTGTGAGTCCATGGGCAGCGTGCCAGGCCTGCTGGTAGTGGACACAAATACTTTTATAACAGGGGCACACTCACTGATGACAAAGGTTAAAGGGAAGGAGATCATACCTAAACTCATCTGACACCTCTGCAGAGTTTAAATGGGGAGGCAGAATAAGGTTGACCAGTTAACCAAAAAGTAGGAAGCACACCTACCAGAATGCTTAGCACCAGTCTAAATGTTCTAGAAATACAACGTTCAGTTCCCGTTAAGGAACCTGGGATTCAATCGACAAGACAACCACACGGGTAATAACAAATCGTGTGAGACAAAGAAGAACCCAGCATTGAATCCTGACGCTTCTCCAGAACTGGGCTCTCAACCTTCCCAACCTCCTAGCTCTCTGCTGATTCTTTAGCCTTCCCCAACCTCAATTTCTTCCCACGTCTCTTCCACACCCTCCTTCACAGTCTCCTGTTTGAGACCCTCTAAATGCCTCTGATCTACACGTTCAGCCTGGTGGAATGATCATAATTGAAACATCAACAACCATCACTTTGTTCTAGAACCTCTAACGCACAGACCCACCTCGATGCATAACCTTCAGGTCCCACAGATATCTCAAAGGCTGGATGTCCAAACCTGCTTCTTTCCAAGGATTCTGAATCTAGGTAAATGGCACTACTGTCCACCCCAGTCACCCAACCTGGAGCCCCAGGAGCCACCTGACATGCTGCTTCTTCCTTTACTCCTACAGCCAGCAGTTAGTTCTTTTTCCTAATCTTTCTCTTATCCATCCACTTCTCTCCTCCCTCCCATTCAATGTCATTCTCTGAGTTCAGGCACCCATTACTTCTCGCCTGAATCACACCTCAGCTTGGAAACTGGTTTCTCTGCCTTCAGTATCATCTCTGTTTCCCCTGAAGCTCTCTTGTCCAGCCACTCCCAACCTTTCGTCCAATACACCAGTCACACCAGAACCACTTCCATTTCCCCATGTTTTTTCGCCACTACAGCTCTGGCTTCATGAGGTTTTTCATCTCCACGATCTTCATGTCCCTTTGCCTGGAATACTCTCCCTTCTTCCTATTAATCCATTAAACGTCTCACCTCAAACATCACCTCTTCCAGGAACTTCTTTCTGATACCCTCCCCAGAGTCAGATTCACCATCTTTATGCTGGGATCCAAATAGTCTATTGTCCAAAAAAATATTTAAAACACATGAAGTTCCTCTTCATCTCAAACTGAATGAGAGGCAGGGGTGGGTGGGGGGGGGGTACCTTCTCCTAAAAACTATATGAAATAGACTTTCCCTGATTGAAAACAGAGGTAAGTCTCTGTGTCCCCCATTCAGATCCCATGGGCACTGTTACCAGCCATATCTGCTGGACAACAGCTCCCTCTCACCCAGACTTTCACCATGCTCCAGGCAAAAGGACTTTTTTTTTTTGTATTGGCCTCTGGCTATTTCTTTAAGGTGGATGATCAACTGAATAAAAATGTAATTCCTATGAAGGTGCCTCCTAAGATCTGTCTCCCAATCTGCTTTTCCTATGGTCTCATGTCTAAAGCTGTCTATGGGATGCTCCTCAGAGACAGGAGGACAAGACTCAAAAGTTAATCCAAACCTGTTTCCTCAACTGTAAAAGGATGAGATGACCTCCAAGGCTGCTTTCCCACTAAAAAAGCCACCCGAACTCATGCTCTGTCCTAAGCTGGCTCATCTTGTGAACCTCCCCATTTCTAGGAGTAGTATTTTATCTTTTCTTAGTCATTGCTGCTCACCATCCCGCCTCTGAAAATGGTATTACAGGATGGTTAAGGGGATCTCTATGTGTGCTGCAAAGTACTAGAAATACATCAATACTCTCTTCCTCCATTAATCTAAAATAAAATTTCAACTTGTAAGTTTTCCCAAACCTGGACATACCATACTACCTTTTGGAGAAGGGCACTTCCTTTCATGTCTTCTAAATTTATTTCTTTGAAGCTTCAAGAGGTGCCTCTAATTCTAGTATTTCAAGATTTGGAGAATAAGTCCATATGAATGCCACCCATTCCTTCAGAAACTCATAGTCTTTATACAAGGGAAAAACAGTGCTCTTCGTATATGGGTTTTTGGTTCGTCAGTGAAGTCCACGTCAGCCAAAATCACCAATTTGGCAGAAGTCACCATATTGAATATTAAGTTTCTTTTGCTGTGCTATAAAACCTTTTTATGCCTTTATAAAGTTGTTCATTATTAGTGCATGATGGCATCTCCGAATCTCACTGTCACTTCTATGGAAAATTCTTCCTCAAACTGACCTGCAATCTGCACCTCTCTACCTACCACTGTTGAGAGGATGAGTTTCTGGAACATGAGACGATTCCCATCTGACATTAATGCCAGAGTAAGCAGCCTTTACTCCTAACCCTTGTCCTGAGCCTGAGTTCACAGAGACAAATTCTGCCATACTGACTGATGGAAGCAACTGTCCAGAGGCGGGATCTCTAGATACTTCCAGAAAACAGGATGGCTCTCCCTAACACGAACTCCAGCACCTCAAGAAGCTGGCTCCAAGTGAATCCCATCTTTCTCGCCCTCTTCACTCTTAATCCCACCATTTTATGTAATAGGACTCCTTTCTCAACTAAATTTCTTTTTTTTTTTAAGATTTTATTTATTTATTTATTTGACAGAGATCACAAGTAGGCAGAGAGGCAGGCAGAGAGAGGAGGAAGCAGGCTCCCTACTGAGCAGAGAGCCCAATTCGGGGCTCGATCCCAGGACCCTGGGACCATGACCCAAGCCGAAGGCAGAGGCTTTAACCCACTGAGCCACCCAGGTGCCCCTCAACTAAATTTCAATCACAGTACAGTGTGCTGGTTAAGAGTCCCACTGCCTAGATTCAAATCTCGCCTCTACCGTGTGCTAGACATGGGACCTGGGTAAACTATCGAATCTAAGTTCGCTTCCTTCCTCATTACGATGGCACTACCGACAGTACGCCCCTCACACAGGTGTTATGAGGATTAAACGAGGTAACTGTGGAGTGCTTGGCACAGTGCCTGGAACAGAGCACGTGCTTCATAAATATTATTATTACTACTATTACAATTCTTCTTCTTCTCAATAGCTCCCCAACCAGTCTTCTACTGCAAGGTCATCACCCTTCACCGATCTATCTTCCAGGCTATTTCCAGGATACGCTTTCAAAACAATTCTTGATTGTAAAATACATATTTCATTACAGAAAGCTCAGAAAACATATAAGGGAAAAGTCACCCACCGACCACAGAGACAGCCACTCTTGATGTATTTCTTTCCAGTGTTTTCCTTCCTTCCCTTCTTTCCCTCCTTACTGCCTTTCCTTCCCTCCCTCACTCCCTCCCTTCCTTCCTTCCCCTCCCCGCCTCTTTCTTTCTTTCCTTTCCTCTCCCTCCTTTCCTTCCTTCCTTTCCTTTTTTAACATAGGTGAGATAATCATTTATGTACTGCTTGTGTCTACTGGCTCCCACCAAGCATGTCCCCATAAGCTAACATTTAACAACACGAGCTAGGCCCGGTTCAAGCTCTCTGCTCAGGACTGCATACAGAGAAACACAAACTGGAACACTAAAGGACTGGCCATGGCAGGTGCTGCCCACTGACCTGCCCTTCCCTGGCGGAGGGGCAACGGCGGCCAGCATCACTGCTGCCAGGTCTGTGGGACGCCGGCCTTCTCCTGCCCAATCCTCTGCTCACTAGCTTCGAGCTGACACCCATCCTCTGTAGGGGGACGCAGACCGCCGCGGGTCTGGGAGCACCCCCTGTGCCGCTGGCCCTCCCTGCCGCCCGCCAGCTCCTGCTGCCCCGAAGGCGGGACTCACACGTTCCCGGGGCTGCAGCGGCTGCCCTCTCGCCTCTCCCCACCTGGGTTCACTGCCCGTTTCAAACCCCAGCTCGGAACAAGAAGACATCACCCTCGGCAATGACAACCAAGCCTGCGGGGCCGGAGCACTCCTACCGTCCAGCTGCCACTGGATGCGACCCATGCGACCGCACGGGCACCTGGCAGACGCCTGCTGGAGGGGCGACTGAGTATCTTGTGGTTTCAGCGGTCGCCTCGAGCACCCGACAAAATCCTTCAGAGACTAACCATGTCTCCTAACTTTGATCCTTCACAGTAGTTAATACAGAGTTAGTAGTCAATAAATGATTGATGAATAAAGTAATAGCCAACACCGGGCTTCCTTTTTAATACATATGTTTTCACTTCTTTCTCTTGCCTTACTACACTCAGTATACCCCGTGACGGCCAACACCCGGAGGGCTCGCTCCGCGCCAGACACCGTCTAAGTGCTGTGTACATATTAGCTAATCTAATCCTTCCCACAGCCCTGGCAAGGGGATGTTATCATTTTCATTTTAGGCACAAGGAAGTGATGGAATTAGAATTCAAATTTTAAAAACTAGTTTAATCAAACATCATATCCACATAATTGAATTCAATACCTGAAATATTTAGCAAGGACCAACTATGGCCTATTCACCTTGTAAGGTTGTCTTACACTGCAGGGGGAGGAATCCTAACAACAAACTAAACACAAGGCAGAGCAGGCAGATACAAACCAACGCGGAGAGAGAAGAGGGCAAAGGGAAGGGCCCAATTCCTATGATCAGAACAAGCTTCTCCAAAACGCTGAGAAATAAGGAGGCCCTCAAAGTCATCTCATTATGAAGATCCAAGAATGAACAGGGTTAGCCCTCTAAGGGAACCACAATCCCAGAACACATCTGGGAGCACTTGGCAGGACCCTGCACTTCTGTTCACCCCCAGACAGAAACCCTGGGGCCAACGTCTCCTTGTTCCCCCAAGTGAGTCCTTATCAGGAGTACAGGAGTCTGGGGTAGCTGGAGTGGGCTGGACAGCCCAGCTCCTCCTTACTGACAAGGACACAGCCCCCCAACAAATCACACCATTGCCCCGATATTAATTTATTTTGATAAGCAGAGAATACAGACCTGGTTTGTATATCCTAAAATCGCAAGCATTTCAACACCCTCCTCACTAGCATCGATGTGCTTTTCGGGCAACACGTGAAAACACATCTTCTAGGGAACGCACCACACACAGCAGAGAGCCATAGCCCTAGAGGAGACCTGGGGCTTCCCAGTGCATCGGTGCCCACCTAAGACAGAAGCCCCTGGGGAGCAGTCCTCGCAGCCTTGGCCCTGATTACTTACAGGAGGGCAGGGCTCCTCAGCGCTTGTACCCGGACCACAGCCTCAGCCACGGCCTGGATGCCAACTGCGTCCAGTCCCACGACTCAGAGGTCCAGGCTCTCGGCCTGCTCTCGGGGACCAGCACCACCCAGGTAGAGCCCCCGGCCGTCCGTACTGCACATGCCCTCCCCCACGAGAGGCCCTCTGCCTGCCCACTCTCTCCGTCAGGCCCACTTTCCTCCTTGCCTGGTTCATGACACCGTTCTTACAGGTTTCAGAAGAGTCTTTTGGAAGCACAAAGTGACAGATTATTCCTTGCTTTACAATCGTCAGAAGCTCGCTTATACCTGTGAGATCAGGTCAACCTCCTGACCTTAGCTTGCCGGGCCCCTGTCAGATTTGGTCCCCCGCTGCCGCCCAGGCCACCTCTGGTTCAGACCCACATGTACTCCACCCCTCCTTCTCCTGCCAGACCCAGAGCAGTCCAAATAAGCCTCACCCTCTCACAGCCACCCAGCTCAGGCCTCAACACAAGTACCATCTAGCACAGGAAGGCCTCCAGGATGCCTTTGCCTCCCTCTGTGCACAAGCACCCACGCTCGCCTCCGCTAATGTGCTACCTACCACACAGCATCACCGGCCGCTTCCTTCGCGGTCTCTTCCACTAGTCTGTGCGCTCTTTTCAGTGTCCCCAGGCCCCAGTGGCAGGGGGGTGGTCAGCACACAGCAAAGGTTTGCCACACGACAGACGGAGCCTAGACACCCAAGCCCACCAGGCCTCTCCTGTCCCTGACACCCAACAGACTTACCGACACAGTCGCAGGTGGGGAACTCGGCCTGGGCTCTCTTTGCAGGTGTGTCCAGCAGACTCTTGGTGGGCGTGTCCAGGTACTTAAGAGGTGACTCCAGGAAGCCACTGAGGGTGGGTGTGAGGGGGTTCTCGGCCTTGGTGGGTGTGGCCTCCTGGCCTCCCTCCTCCGAATGGAAGCAGGTGGTTGAGAGCACAGTCACAGCCCCCGAAGACTCAATCTTGATTTGCTTGGGGGAACGAGTAGAAAAAGGGCTCTCGGGGGCTGGGAGACATGTTGACTGGTTCTCGGCGTCCTGAATGGGCACAGATGGGGGGCCAGGAAGCCCAAAGCTATCCCCAAATTCAGCTTCAAACTGCCGGATGAGCTCTTCCAGCTTGTCATCAGCAGGGGGAAGAGGGCCGGCAGAGCCCGGCTGCAGGGTCACCATGGGGCTAGGGGATCTCATTTCCTGAGTAGGGGGCAGCAGGCTGTCCCCAGAGGGACTAGGTGCAAATAGCGCAAGAGAAGGTTCTGGGGGCGGGGGGGCAGCAGAGCCCTGGGAAGTGGGGACAGGGGCTGGTGGCTGTGCCTGCACATCCTCAGAGGCCGGGGGCCTCAGCCCTTCCAGGACAATTTGCCGCAGTGGCAGGAAGAGAGGCTGCGCTTCCCGCGGCCTGGACTTCTTGATTTGAATGGGCTTCCGGACAGTGGGCTTGATCCCGGGGGCCGCCTTCTCGGTTCCCGGGGGACCTCCAGCTGGTGCCAGCAGCTTCTTCTTCTTCTCCTTGGGTGGTCTGTCCAGAGGCCGTGGGGCAGGTGAGCTTGCTGGGGCCCACCAGCCTGGAGCAGGAGGCTCGGCAGGTGGGGGGAAGGGGGCATCATGGGCCTGGTCCAGGAAGAGACTGCGCTTATGGTGAAGGTGCTGCTGCAGGGCGGTCTGGGCTTTCTGGTGGGTGTCAGGCTCTGCGGAGGGTGCCGGAGCCTCCCTCTGGAGCATGGGGGATGGGGACGGGGCTGGGGAGGAAGAGGGCGCCTCCACCTTGACCTTGGGCTTGGAGGGCAGGGCCTCGGGCCGCTTGAATACTGACTGGATGTAATCACTGGCGCTGCCCAGCAGCTGCTCCAGTTCGGCCATGGGGTCAGGGCTTGGGCGGGGCAGGGGCCAAGAGCTCCTCGGAGTTGCTGGTGGGGTGTCAGTGCCCCAGGCTTCAGGAAACTCGGGTCTAGGAGTTGCTGGAGGGAAGGCGGGACTGTCGGGAGCGAAGGGTGCATGCTCTTCAGCAGGGACCACAGGCCACGAGGGGGCCCGGAGGTAGGACTGGGGGGACCGGAAAGGGGCAGGAGGGGACAAGGCCTCAGGGAGGGGGCAGGAAGCCTGGGAGGTGGAGTGGGAAGGCTGAGGGAGGGCAGAGGAGAGCTGGGTGAGGGCCTCAATGGCGATGGCCGTCTGCAGGCTGATGTTCTTCTCCTTGGCGATGCTCAGGGCGCTCTGGGACAGGGGAAGGCCCTCGGGGGGAGGTATGTGGGGGACCTCGGAGCTGAGCACTGGCCTGGGGCTTGGCGCTGGGAGGCCAGCCTCAGCAGAAGGCAGAGTCCCTGGGAGCCCGGGCCGCCCCTCCGCGCCGTCCACGACCACAGACTTGATCTTCCCCTCCAGCCACTCGAGGTAGTCCGGGCACTCCGGGCCGTCGCAGTTGCAGCTGGGCGGCTTCATGCCGTGCCGCGCGAGGGCCAGGGCCGCCTGCAGCGTGTCCAGGTCTTCGCTGCCAGCAGAGCAGCCCTCGGGCCCTGACTGGGCTCCCCTGCTGTTGTTCCCAGCCTCGCGACTCATCTCACGGTTGAAGGTTTCGTAGAGCCGGGTGCTAAGGGCCCCATAAGAGGACACCGCTTCGGCCACAGCCGAAAAGGCCACCAGATCGTGGGCATCTTCCAGGCGAGCAGTGTGAGCTGGGCCCGGGGCTGCGTCCCAGTCAGGCTTCTGGTCTGCTCGCCAAGGACCCCCAGCCCCCAGCAGACTGGGTCCGGCGGGTTCTCTAGCACCATTGACCGGCGCCCCTGAGGCGCTTAGCTGCCGTGAGTCCCCATGGTACACTGGCCCTGAGTCCATCTGACCTGGAACAGGTCCATCAACCGGGCTGAGCTCTGAGCCTGTCTGAAGAAAGAGAGAGAAAAAAAGGAAAAAGATGAGCCATGATATTAGAAAAGCACTGTCCTGCTTCACACCACTCAGAGGCAAATCTAAACCCCACATTTCTTGCAAACTCTGCCCCTGACACAGCTTGAACCTGAACTCATCTTTGTCTTCGTGTCTCCTTGCCCAGCCAGCCGCACCAACAGAAATGGAAGGCAGGTCTTTAAGAGGTCCTAATCCAGAATTCTGCTCCTTTTAGAGCCTAAGATCGATGGTACAGACGAGGCTCCCCAAACACCAAGCATTTATTCAGGACTCACAAAAAAACCTCTAACTTCCAGGGACCAAAGTGACCCCGGGGCCATGCCGACTTTGGTGTTTGTCAGGAGAAAGCCAACAAACACCCCAAGAAGCCACAGGCCATAAATGTGTGGTGTGTGTGTGTACAGGGAGGGGGCGAGCAGCTCTGAGGAACAAATGCAGCCTGGACCAGAGGTCAGCCAGAGCTTTTCAGTGGGAAGGAACCCACAGTTTTTTTCTTTGCCTGTTCCTGTTTGCACTTCAGCCCTGGCTGAGCTCCGAGAGCTGGTGACAAGGTGACATTCCCAATCCCAGCCCCAGGCAGGCCAGAGGGAAACACTGATTGGACACCACGTGCGTTCAGCCCCCTGCCGAGCCAGCCACGCCAGTGACAAGCAAGTCGCCAGTCGGCCCAAGATCCAGGCCTCTTCCCAAGCCCAAGAACCACCACTATGCACTTGATGTCCAATAAAACACACAGACGGGGGAGGGCATAAAAAAGGAGGAGCCAGGGGTCCAGCCCAGCAAGTTAAAAGCTAATACAAAGATGTGAAATTCATTTTGCAGAATTCGTCCCTCTAGAAAGGAAAGCTCTTCCCCACAGTAGAAAGCAGGGCCAGCCGATTGGGAAAGTCATCAGCGAATGCTACAACTAGCAGGTGGAAGCTTGATGGGGCTCAGGATATAGACGTGGTCTCAAGACATCACCACAAAAATCACCGAGTTACAACTGTAAAGAGAAATCTGGCAGACGCCACCTTAACCGAACGATCAGAGCTCTCATTGTCACCAGTACTGCGACAAAGCTACATCATGAGAGTCTTGATGTGATACACTGAGAAGGACACAACATCACTCACACAGAACTCCAGCCAAACCATACAACCCGCCTCCCATTATAAGGAAACATCAGATAAACCCAAACTGGAAGGCACGCTAGAAAGCACCTGGATTGTTGTCTTCAAAAATTTCAAAGACAAGAAAGACAAACATCTCCGCAAACATCTTCAGCTTACTGAAGAGACAAGACAGAGAAAGGCATGCTCATGAGTTAGATCACAGGCTGGGGAAAAGAGCTAGAAGGCACACCGACGGGACATCTGATGCAACTGGAATATGGACATGGATAAGATCACACTGTGTCCGTCTCAGTCTTCTTGGCTTGAATCATTTTACTCTGATTATGTAAAAGAATGTCTTTGTCCTTAGGGGAGACACACACACACACACACACACACACACACACACACACACACTGGAGTATTCAGGGCAAAGGAACATAGTATCTCTAACTTAATCTCAAGTGGTTCGGAAAAATGTGATATGCATATAAAAATATACACACATAGAGAGAATGATAAAACAAATAAAGCAAAATGTAAATAATTTTACTATGTGGGAGTCCCAGGTACTCTTCTTGTAACTTTTCTGTAAGTCATAACATCAAGCAGATTAAACAGATGGTTACGTTGCTACTAGTCCCCAGACTGTGGAAGGTGGTCATCACGCATGGGCTCCAAAGCAGTGGTGGGAAGGTGAGCTTTGGGATCAGCCCCGTGGGAGGGGAGCAGAGACCCCAGCCTTGGGTTCCCACCTCATCCTCATTGCTGCCCAACTCTGGCCCCAAAGGACCCTTATGTTTTTCCAAGTTTTGCACGTGCAGGGCTCACTGCCTGGAATGCCCTTCCCAGCCTCTGTGGGGCCACCTTGGCTTATCCTTCAAGCACCAGCTCAGAGGAACCTCCTCCCTGACCTGGCCAGCAGACCGCCCTGTGGCTCCCGTCCCCTGGGCTCCCGTGGCACCCCATACAGGCCTTAGCAGCACTTTTCACCGGCCCCTGCTATTATTCCAGCAGCTGCCTCCCCAACCTGATTCGAGCTCCTTCAAGACAAGGTCCGAGTCTTAGCCGCTTCTGTGCCTGCTGCCCGCAGCTGCTACTCACACTCTCTCCTGGGGTAAAAGGGCTCCCATGCCCCCAGGCAGGAATGCTGCCTTTCCCTGACCGTCTCTCCCAACCTGGAACTAGGAACGAGACCTTCCCTCTAGAAATGTGGCTGATCACCTAGTCGTCCCTTCCTTCCTTCTCAGAAACCTAAAACTACCATGACAACAAAGGCAATGAATCCTGAAGTGGCCGAATTTTACCTGCTTATGTGTAAGACAGCAGGAGCACGCATGACCCCGAAGAAACATGAGGGAGCAGCGTGGACTTAAAAAAGCAGTGTCAGGAAGGAAGACTGATGCTGCGGGAGCTGAGGCTTCCCCAAAATGGTCAAGACAACTAAAAGGATTTTAAAAGTTATTTTTGGTTTGTGAACAAGGAAGGGCTAGGCTGGCGCTCGGGCCTCTGACTTCCCTGGGAAAGAAAATGCTCTTTCGACCAAAAAGAGAAGGAAGGGAAGAGTGGACACAAAAATGAGGGAAGGGAAGCCAGGACGGGTGGGGGGATTTTAAGAAATGCTACATTCCAACTTCTCGGCCAGGGGATCCCACTAACGCATTCCTCGACATGGGCTGGGGATCCTTAAAAGACACCGTCAGGAGAAGGGGCCACCGGCAAGAAGAGAGCAAGCAACGTTCCAGGCTCTGGTGCCTGGAGCAAGACCGGCCCCAGGAGGGTTCCTGAGAGGGTAACTCAGGGAGCCACAAGGAGCCAGGTTCAACAAACGCCATCAACCCATCAACACCCAATGAACCTTACTGTTTTGTATCGCAGGGTCACTGGACCAGGAGACAGAGAGACATCCTGTCTGACAGATCACAAACTCTAGGGCTGTTGGCCAAATCAGCCACAGACCTGATTTGGCCTACACAGTGTTAGATTCTTGTTTATCTTGTCAATATTAAAATGTCAAATTTGCGGGACGCCTGGGTGGCTCAGTTGGTTAAGCGGCTGCCTTCGGCTCAGGTCATGGTCCCAGCGTCCTGGGATCGAGTCCCACATCGGGCTCCTTGCTCAGCAGAGAGCCTGCTTCTCCCTCTGCCTCTGCCTGCCACTCTGTCTGCCTGTGCTTGCTCTCTCTCTCTCTCTGACAAATAAATAAATTAAAAAAAAAAAAAAAATTTAAAATGTCAAATTTGACATGAAACCCGGATCGTCTTGAAGGCCTGCATTTCCACCTAGCAGATAAGCCATGGCTTCTGCTCCGGCCACCCCCGGCCTCGCAGTTCCATGCTGCTTTCCTGACACCAAGGCCAGGGGTCAGAGATTACTTGAATTGCCTGAATTAGTTATCACTTCATTCGTGTTACTTGCCAAGCCTTTGCACGCAGTTGTGACTTGGGCTATAGACATTTAAGTCTACTAAGGCTGCTGTGATCCCCTCAAGGGCCAGCAGTAGAGAACAACAGGCCGGCAGGCTGGCTTGCCACGGGTGGAATGACCATGCTCAAACTCAAGTGGGGTAGCAACTTGGGTGGGGGGCAAGGGGGAGGTCTCTAGTGGTCTGCCACAGGACTCTGTCCTCAGCTAGTCTTTCCTCTCTCCTGATACATGCAACAGGAGGATGTGGCAGCTTCAAAGGGTCCTATAACCCACGGTTTTTTCCCCCAACTTCTTTACTACAATCCGCAGTAACAAATACATCCTATAACATGATCCATTACATGCTTAAACGTTTGACAAGGTGGCAAAATACTATTTCCCCTTACTAGATACACAAATCCCTCGCTCCCTCTGTTTCTTGTAGTCTGCAACCTTGTAAGGTGATTTCACAGTCCACTAAGGAGTCCCAAGCCATAGCTGGACACACACGCAGCCATGACCTGATTGAAGAGGACCCATAGCACAGGCAGCGATGGCCCCACTCTGCCCAGACAGTCCGTGAGGGGACACAGAGCAAGCTAGACAGTGCAAAAGCATAGAGGTACGGGTCCCTTTAGGTTCTGAAGACAAAACTCATAAAAGTCTTTACACATCTGAAGTCTGTCAGTCAGGCACAGAATTAGACTCGTTGAGTGAATCTAAGGGATGGAATTAGAAAATGAGTAAAGCTTTAGAGAGGTGAACATAGGCTCAATTTAGGGAAGACTGTGAACACTTAGAGATGCTAAGGCATTGGCCCGTGTCCCCCTAACAAGCAGGAGGCAGCAAGTTCTTATCAATGGAGACTGAGAAGGGAACAAGGTGGGTTATCAGGTGATTAGTGGCAATGCCAGACGATGGAGGCTAGTTGAGAAAGGCCCTTTCAAATTCTCAGTTCAGAAATGCCTCAGCTATAAAACCCTCCATGATGTCTCCCTCAGTCCTCGCTTCCCTCTGGGGTCCAGCAAATGCCACTCCAAAGATCTTCCCCAATGTTTGCTTTCTGTCTGGACCTCTCAGCTGACCTCCAGCTAGCTTCAACCCTGGGGACATGTTACAACCCCACGGAGAGGCAGCTTGTCTCAAACAGAATGTAACTCCCCTCCCCACCTGCAACAATTTCCTATTCTGGACAGTGTTCTTACATTTGCCAATGTTCCTGACCCCAGCATCACCTGTGTTCTTCCGATGTGCCTCATCACCAGACCCCAAACAATTCTTAAACAAGAACACCTCTCTGTTCTATCTCCTCCCCCTCCATGCCTGTTCCCTAATTTGAGCCTTGCTGTGTATGCACACTTTCTATCCATCTGCCACTGGCTCCTTTAAGCGTCTCTATGTGCCCCCCTCAGTCCCACCCCACTGATTATCTCTGTTGTTGATGCCTCACCTTCCCTTAAGGCTCCCAGCACCACTTCATAACTCCTCCTCCCACTCCACCTTTGCTCACCCTCCAGAATTTGAGAATGTCATTTGTATGCACAAAGTGCTTGAGGCGTGTAGCCCATTATATTTTCCAAAATGGCCATTATATCCCTCCATCCCAATGTACTTCTCCTATGGAGAGGTGGGAATCTATATGCTCCCTCCTTGTGCATTCGGCTGGGCTTGCGGCAGCACTGGAAGTGACCCTACATGGCTTTCACAGCTGGACTGCAAAAGGCAACACAGCTTCTGCCTGATTCTCTGGGGGCGCACACTCTTGGGGCTCAACCCCCAGGGGGGGAGGGAGCCCAGACCACACACAAAAAAGGCACATGCAGGTGTCTGAGTGGACATTCCCAGCACAAGTCCCGGCCAGCAGCCGCCAGCACCTGCCGAACGTGTGCGTGAAGGGGCCCTTCAAGGATTCAAGCCCAGGGGTCGAGTCACCTCCAGGTTTTGAGCCTCCCCAGCCAAGGCCCTAAACGTCAAGGACCAGAGACAAGCTTCCCCTGCATGTCCTTCCTGACTTCTGAATCCAAAGGCTCCATGAGTATAATAAAATGACTGCTTTTGGGACGCCTGGGTGGCTCAGTTGGTTAAGCAGCTGCCTTCGGCTCAGGTCATGATCCCAGCGTCCTGGGATCGAGTCCCATATCGGGCTCCTTGCTCGGCAGGGAGCCTGCTTCTCCCTCTGCCTCTGCCTGCCACTCTGTCTGCCTGTGCTCGCTCTCTCTCCCTCTCGCTCTGACAAATAAATAAATAAATAAATAATTTAAAAAATAAAAAAAAAATGACTGCTTTATGCCACTAAATTTTGGGATGGCTTAAAGACCAGACTATTTCAGGAACACCAAGACATTAAGGAGTGAAGAGAGACTATAAACAAACACCATAAAGCCTGTCAGTGCTGTGAAAGCCATCTACACGAGGACACAGGCCAAGTGGACATGTGTGTCAAGAATGATCTCACTTGGGGCCCCTGGGGGGGGGTCAGTGGGTTAAGCCTCTGCCTTTGGCTCAGGTCATGATCTCAGGGTCCTGGGACTGAGCCCTGCATCGGGCTCTCTGCTCAGCGGGGAGCCTGCTTCTCCCTCTCTCTGCCTGCCTCTCTGCCTACGTGTGATCTCTCTCTGTCAAATAAATAAATAAAATCTTTGAAAAATTAAAAAGAAAAAAGAAGGATCTCACTTTGGGGCGCCCGGCATTGGACGTAGTTTACTTTAAAAAAAAAAAGAAAGAAAAGAAAAAGAAAAAAGATCTCATTTCAAAGTAACCTTGGGAGCCTCTGCCTTCGGCTCAGGTCATGATCTCAGAGTCCTGGGATCGAGCCCCACATCAGGCTCTCTGCTCGGCAGGGAGCCTGCTCCCCCCCCCCCCCGCCTGCTTCTCTGCTTCCTTGTGATCTCAGTCAAATAAATAAATAAAATCTTAAAAAAAAAAAAAAAGGGGGCGCCTGGGTGGCTCAGGGAGTTAAGCCTCTGCCTTCGGCTCAGGTCATGATCTCAGAGTCCTGGGATTGAGCCCCACATCAGGCTCTCTGCTCAGCAGGGAGCCTGCCCCCCCCCCTTCTCTCTCTGCCTGCTTCTCTGCCTCCTTGTGATCTCTGTCAAATAAATAAATAAAATCTCAAAGTAACCTTGGGGATGAAGCTGGAAAGCTGGGCAGGTATGTGGGAGGGGGGAGGGGTGGAGGAATTCCAGATGGAGGGAGGAGCAGATGCGAAGGCACACAATGGGGGGTGGGTGTTGGGGGGTGGACAGGGAAAGATAACTGCAGAGCACGGGGAGGACAGGTGTGTGGCTCACAGTATGAACAAAACAGAGCAGATGTACCTTTTAGGAGGGGCAATCAGGTGACCCTGTAGAATTCAGACTGCAGACTGCAAAGCTGGTGGCCTAAAGACCAGTTGAGACACTGAGGTCCCAATCAGTGATTAGGGCCTGCAAGAGCAGAGAGGTGAGACTGGGCCACGCTTACGGGAGCAGACAACTCAGTGCAGGGGCTGAGCCAGGAAACTGAATCAATCGCCTCCCGATAGAGCCCTCCCTCACCAGACCTGCTGAGCACGGGCTCTGAGCCAGATCCTACAGTCCCCACACACAGCCTCCGTCTGGTGGGGGATCTATCTCTCTCTTCCTGGGAATCTGACCAACCGCGCTATAAGCACCCACACTAGAGCTTCCGCCACACCCTCAGGACCGAGCACACAGTACTCGGTATATGTCCCAAAGGAACTGCTGCTGCTTCCTCCCAGCACCGGGCTGGTACCTGCCCCTTCAGCCCCATACCTGGAGAGGAGGGCCCGTGAAACCCTGGGCAGAGCTGGAGGCTGCTTCCCCACCACGGCCCCACCACAGAGCACACCCAGCAGAGGTCTGCAAGGCAGCCGGCACCAGGAACACCTTCACCACGAGTGACTGGGGAATCTGACATCGGACCCAGGAACGGCCTGCCCCTAACCCGCCCGCTATGGGAAGGCCCAACCAAAGTGGGTCCCTATTTACCGTGCGCCACCTTCCAGGTACAGAACCACACCCTGGCCTCACTGGGATGCACACACCCAACCTTACCCAGTCCGTTCCCTGCCTCACAGTGCCACCCATCCCAGGCTGTGCCTTGTCCAAGCTGGGGGTGCTCTCCCCTCAATGAGGGGCAACAGGGGCTTGCTCCTGGAAGACAGGCAGAGTCAATGCTCTTCTCAGATCCAAGCAGAGACTTAATGCCGCACCCCGCTCTATGAAGAGTGGACATGTGCATACAGCACACCGACCCCAGGATTGCACCCTGAGGTGACTCCAGATCCTCCTCTGAGGGTCCACGAACCTCTCCTGGGACTGGTCCCTGCACCCTGCCCGCTCAGGACTCCCAAGGGCCCACCCATCTCTTCTCCTACAACCAACTCCCTTCTTCCGCTCCCAATCCCCCACAGCTGGTCCATCTGCAGGTACCCAACAGCAGCAGCCCACCCTCCCCACCTGAGGGGCTCCAGAGAAGTGTGGAACTCCGCCACCAAATGCCAAACATCTCGTTTTGCCTATAACACAGGGAGTGGGGCAGAAAAGACACCGGATTTTCCAAGTCCTTCCTGGCTCTCAGAGTATCAGCCCCCTGAAACCAAATCAGCAATCCCCTATCAAAGAGAAACAGAAGGAAGGAGGTTAAAGACTGCTATCTTGAGAGATGAGAGTCCGTGCCAGCCACACCATCTAGGGCCTCTAGGAAAGGGGAAGCCAGAAGAGGCACAGGGTCCAGGGGGCTGCTCCGTGGGTGGGCAGCACTTACGCACCATGTTGGAAGAAGCATGTCTGGGAAGAAGCATGTGTTTCCAGCCAGGATAGAGAAGTCTGCAGTCTGCCTCCACCGAAGGCCAGTGGCTGGGGGGCGGGGCTGGCCTTGGGTGCATCCTCTATGGCAGAATCTCCAAGAATGAATTCTTCTGGGATTCCAAGATAGTAGTGGCTGCTGCCCATCCAGCTGGCCAGCAGACCCCACCCAGTGCTTTCCCAACAGCCTGCGCCAGCAGCTCCCCGCTCCTCTGCCCTCCAGCAGCTGTTCAAGGGGCTGGACCTCCCAGCTCCGCCCTCTACACACACACACACACACACACACACACACACACACACCCGGTCCTAGAGGTTAGCAGCCAAATCCTTCCTACCCCCCCTCCCCCAACTGATGGCCCCACCACCTCTCAGCACAGGGGCTGTATTTACGGTGCATTCTGCCTAGAGGTGATTAATTATTCATCTCTTAAGAGGATTCTCCCCTCCTGGGATTTTACTGATGAAACAAATCCATGAGTGGGGAAAGAGACTTTTAGGGGAGCCCTTTCAGGGAATGTGTTCATGCGCCTGCATGTGTCTGTGTGTGTGTGTCTGAGTTTGGGGGTGTGTATGCTGGCTAGCCCTGTCCCATGTCTACACTCTCCACACCCAAGCTCTCTGCAGACAGCAAATCCTGCGAGGTTAGGTCTAACTTTAGAGATTGTCATGTAATTGTGAAGGATGTTCTTGTGTGAGGTGGGGGGAGATAGTGGGCTCTTGTGGTTAGTAATGTACATATCAATAAAACACTTTAAAATCTAATTTTTTCCTACTACAAATTGGATGCAGATGTAGCAGATCTCTCAATGACTGGGGTGATGCTTGGGAAAAAACTGAATTAGACCCAATGACCCCAGGCCTAATTCCCTGAGGTCACCGTATCTGGCAGAAGCACAGGGCTGTGACTATTCATGCCTTCTGACCCAACAGTAACCAATATGGTTTCAGGGAAGAAAGAAAAAGAAGTCTATTTAAAGTCTAGTAACTTTGATGAAGCACTCAGAGTATCAACCCAATCACTGCACACTCACTTGTCTCCTCCAATCATCACAGACTCCTACAGGGTAGAGATGTACCTCCACAGATGAGGACCCTGAACACAGAGAGGTAAGTTCACTTCACCAGCATCACACAGCAACCCAGAAGAGCACAGCAATTTTTCACCATTAAATGTTCCTAATCTCACTTCAGGAAATGTAAACAAAATAAATAAGACAACAAAAGAAATTAAAAAGTTACATGTGCCAAAGACTTCCCCTAAAGCATTAATAGCCAAGAATTACAAATAACCTAAGTGCCCCAAAGATAGGGGAATGGTTTTAAAATGTTATGTTTTAATGGTTTTAAAATGTTATGTTGGTTTTTCTTCATGAAAAGAAAATGGGAATAAACATAAAAAAGTACTCAACTTGGGATGCCTGGGTGGCTCAGTTGGTGAAGCAACTGCCTTCGGCTCAGGTCATGATCCCAGAGTCGTGGGATGGACCCACATCGGGCTCTCTGCTCAGCAGGGAACCTGCTTCCTCCTCTCTCTCTGCCTACTTGTGTTCTCTGTCAAATAAATAAAATCTTTAAAAGTAATGAAAAGAAAATAAAATAAGTACTGGTATGATGTCCATAGCATATGCTGTTGCTGCTCTTATGAATACTTGTCTCGGGCCTTTTCTTCCATAGGCAACCTTTCCTTGAAAAATAAAACATATAAATATGCATTCTTTCATCCTAACTGTTATTTTGTACATATTCATTTTACTCATGGTACAGCAGGCTGCTAAGATATCTTGGTTAAGTGGATTCTAGCTTACTCTATTATTTTAATAACTAATTTTTATAAAATAAACAAGATCTCGAAATGAAAAAAAAAATTTAGTTCATATCCTGCCTGCCCTTACCACTTACTAGTTGTGTGACCTTGTACAAGCTGGTTATCTTCTCTGTGTCTCATTTCTCTATGTGTAAATCTGGGGTTAATCATGAACCTCTCTGTGCCTCTGTTTCCTCATATGTATATCTGGGGTTCATAATAGTACCTAACCTCACAAAGTTGTCATGATTAAATGAATTAACATATGACGAGCACTTTCAACAGTACCAGGTACATAGGAAGGGGTGAAAACTTTAGTTTCACACCAAGTGCTGGTGGGGTTTAGCAGGAATGTTTTTCTCATATACCACTGGTAGAAGGCAAAATAGAAAAACCATTCTGGAAAGGTCTGTGGTTCTTTCTTTTAATGTTAAACATACACTTACCCTACAGTCTTGCAATTCCACTCCCAGAGAAACTTTGCAAATGTACATCAGAGATATGTACACAAATGTTTATTGTAGCATTACTCATAAAACTCAAATCCTGGAAATATTCTAAGCGCCACCAACCACAGAGGGACTATGGAATATTATATAGTAGTGCAAACAAATGAACCACAGGAACACAAACAAATCTCAGAAACTAGACTAAGCTAAATTAAAAAAAAAAAAAGGCAAGGCTTGAAAGGCTATATATAGTCTACCAATTCAAAAAAGTTCAAACAAAAAATCAAATGTGCTGTATGAAATTTAGTTAAAGGTACGTAATTAAAACTTTTTTTTTTTTTTTCTTCAAGCAAGGGAATGATAAACACAAAATTCAAGGGAGTGGTAACCTCTGGAGATAAAGAAAGGATACAGGGTTAGGGGAAACAACTCAGATAGCCTTTTTTAATCTTTTTTTTTTTTTTTAATTTATTTATTTGAGAGAGAGGCAGTGAGAGAGCATGAGCGAAGAGAAGGTCAGAGGGAGAAGCAGACTCCCCGTGGAGCTGGGAGCCCAATGCGGGACTCGATCCCGGGTCTCCGGGATCATGACCTGAGCCGAAGGCAGTCATCCAACCAACTGAGCCACCCAGGCGTCCCTTTTTAATCTTTTTTTAATTCAATTTTTATCTTGAGTAGGTACTTCATGTGTGCATTATCATGCTTTCTCTGTTTAATGTACATAAAACACTAGGTCAAATATACATTTCAAATAATACACAAAAAAATTACAATACACACTACTTTATCAGTAGATGTATAACTGCTTAGAATTATTTAAAAAAAAAACAAGGACATTTTTATAAAAACACTGGGAAATGTCTTCAACGAAAAAAGAAACTCAAGAATGTACTCATAAATAGATGCTTTCTGAGGGGTTTTATGACAGGGGAAGTGTCTGAAGTGGAGAAAAGAAACAAGATTCAAAATATTACCCAATTTAAGAATTCCATCCACAACACACACTTGTGCACACAAACAAAACACCAAAGGAAAATATGCAGAAATGGTAACAGTGCTCATCTCGGGGTGGTACAGAACGTGAATATTCCCTTGTTCATAATCTCCAGACTTTATTGAAGGTATTGTAGGCAGAAAGTGTAAGAACAGAGTATGGACAATACACCTGAAACGGCATACACTATGCCACCTCTGAACAAAAACTAGACGGGAGCTTCCTGGAGAGGAATGTGTGGTGAAGTTTCTTCTTGCTATTTCTCTTGGCAGAGTTTGTGCTACCCATCCCCCAAAACACACACGCGGAGAGAGCAAGAAAAGCCCTACGAGATGAGCCGCACAGGGGGAGGGGAAGACAGGGTTTGGTTGAAGTGGGGCGCAGAAGCTGAAGTTCCCCACCCATTAAAACTTCTCTGCGGCTCCAAGTGCTCCCACCCCAAGTCCAAGGTAAAGCCCTGCAACGTGCACCGCTGCGGAAGCTGCCTCCCTGGGCAGCACAATCCTCCCCCTCCTCCCCCACCTCCCCCGAAGCGACCCCGGCTGGCAGCAGGAGCGGGTGCGTGCTGGGTGGGGGCGGGGAGCCCAGGCCGGGCGCCGTCTCCTGATCTTGGGCCAAGGCGGCCAGCTCTCCCGACGGAAGCCCCTGCCTCGAGCAGCCTGTGGCGGTCCGGCCAGGGGCCAGCCGGGAGGAAATCGAGCCGACCACATCTGAGGCCTGGCGAAAGGCGCAGCAGCTGCCTCCGGAGCCGCCAGCGCACGAGAACCAGGTCAGGACGCAGAGGCGGCTCCTTGGCCAGACAGCAAGACACACACACACACACACACACACGCCCCTCCAGCAGCCGCTGGGGCCATCGCCCGCACCACGCAGTGCACGTCCAGAAGAGCCCCCACCGGCCCCCCGCGAGGCCGGGCACTCGCACAGCTCCACCCACCCCACTGCCCGCACCCGCTCCTCACCACCCACCTCCCACCCCGAAACGCGCTGCCACCACAGCCCGAGGAGCGCCAGCCCCGACCAGAACGACCAGAACCGCAGCCCCACGCACGCTGCCCTATAGGGGTCCAAAGCCCGCGAAACCTCCTGGCCCCTCGGGAGGGCTGGAGGACAACGCTGAGGAGGAGAGCAGCAAACAGTTTTGGAAAGGCCGGTGGAAATCCCGGATGAAACCACCACTCCCATGTTCAAATGTAACCTCGGTAAGTCTTCCCACATCCATTTTAGTGGACGGGCAGATAAACGGGGGACAGTCAACCAACAGACACTGGTGAGTGGCAAAAGCCAATGGAACTCGGGAAGGGAGCGTGGATGCCCATGGACTCCCAGCTGCCAAGCTTCTCCACTTTTGGAGAATGAGCTCCCACACACCAGGGATTTCAGCCTCTCCCTTGGACCCCTGACAGGTGAGTTTGCCCCAGGCCCTTCCTTTCTCAAGAACTCAAGAGGACTTATACCTTTTTTCATTCAAAGAAATGAATCTTTAAGCCAGCACCCAAAAATCTGGAGAAGTAATTTGTGACAGAGGGGCCTCCAGCCATCAGTCATAAGACCGACTTCACGAAGTGGGATAAGAATTGGAAATGGGGGAGAAATACCATTTAGGGAAGCTTGGTGACAGGAAATTAGGGAATGCGAACAAATCGAATAAATTCTATTTGTCCTAAACTCCTAGGGGAAAAAAAATCACACAACACATCTCAGTATAAAGTCTCATTATCCACAGGCACTACAGTCTGTTAGCCCAGATAACTGAAAGATGCCCGTAATCTGGGTTCTTGTACATGTTCATCTGGAAGTCCCATCGGCAGTGTTAGAGAAAAGGGCAGAGAAACCCTGGCCCTCCCCGTCCCAGAAATGCTGAGGGTCAGGGGTGATGAGGAAGACTGTGGGAGTCCTCCCTCTGGCCTTCCTATGGCACACACACCCCTCACCTCCCTCCCAGTTTCTGGGACGCTGCTAGATCTGCTGCTAGATCTGCCCATTCTCCATTTCTTCCTTCATCCCCTCAGCAGAGCTTCTCTCCACCCTTCTACCTTCTGGTCTTCTGGAAACTTCCCCTCCACCCAAGGCTCCACAGCTCAGCGCGCACCAATAACCCTAAAGCTTCCTTTTTCCTAGACTGTTCCTCAAGCTGGAGCCTGCTCTCCAGCTCCAAGAAACATTCCTACCGATGCAATGTAGGCCCAAAGCACTTAAAACCTAACTCAGTGGGCAGGTTTGTGGGGAGGGCACCCAGCTGGCTCAGTCAGAAGAGTATGTGGGAGCGCCTGGGTGGCTCAGTGGGTTAAAGCCTCTGCCTTCAGCTCAGGTCATGATCCCAGGGTCCTGCAGGGAGCCTGCTTCCCCCTCTCTCTCTGCCTGCTTCTCTGCCTACTTGTGATCTACCAAATAAATAAATAAATAAATAAAAATAAAATCTTTAAAAAAAAAAAAAAAAGAAGAGTATGTGACTCTCGATCTTGGGGTCTTGTGTGTGAGCTCCACCCTGGATGTAGAGATGACTTAAAGTCTTAAAAACAAAACAAAACAAAAAAACAAAAACAACTCACTCAGCACCTGTCCCCTTTTTCCCAGCAACTCCTCCTCTGAACACTGGTTTTTAAAAATTCATATGAAAAGTTATTCACCAATGAAGTTATTCATCAATGAAGGTTTGATGGCTCAAACCTTCTATCAGCTTTGATGTCGTCCCCTTTATGCTTCCATATGCAAGCAGACCCCCGTCCTGCCAACGGCTCCCCCCAACAGTAGTTCAGACCTGTCTTCTTTGCATTTTCTCCTCACTTCTCTCTCGGGGGATAACTGCAGTACAATACAAGTTTCCTTGACTGGCCAACCGACCTCTGCCTTCACCTCAGCTCACACTGTCAGTCATATTCAATCCACTGAACCCCCCAACCCACGGCCCCAACTCCCAGGCCAGTGTGCCTAATTCACTGCTTCAATCTTTTCTTTTGGTTCAAATGGTTAAAATAAGCAAGTAGGCGAGTAGGTAGGCAGGTAAGTAGGTAGGTAGACAGATTCATGTATCAAGGGCAATAAAGATCCTGCCACCTTGCTCTTAGGAACTTAGGTTTAGAATTTTGTGTTTTTTTAAAACATCTTTTCTATACATTAGTGAAAACTGAAAACTCCGGATGAGGGCAACAGTTGGGTAAATTAGAATACAACTCAATGGAATATTAGAGGATCCTCAAAAACTATAAACCATGAACGCTAAGGAAAAATGTTGGATAAAATGGGTAGGAGAAACAGCAGAATACCAGACTGTACAAAGGTCACGACTGTAACCACGTAAAACCATGCAGGCAAGGGGCACAAGCCGGAAAGTAGTTTTTTTGTTTTTTTTTTTTTAAAAGCAGAAAAAAAGAAGAAAAGGCAGAAAGAGCTAAAGTGGCCCCACAGAATACTAAAATCTCACCTAATGATGCTAGCAGCGCATCCTAACCATCAGGCCTTTCATGCAGAGCGTATGTATGTTAAGTCAGGCACACTTCCAGCAAGCACATGTTGAGAACTTACTCGGTGAGTGTTACTTGCAGGGACCGGGGATGCAGGACTGGGTGAGCAGTCTCTGCCTCATGAACAAAGACTTTAGGGATATCTGGACTCATCTTAGATCTCATTCAAGGGAAGGTTCCTCTAGGACAGACCCGGACCACTACCTCTCAAGTGTGTATGGCAGCATAAATCTAGGCTACAGACTCTGTGGCTTTGAGTCTGTGATGAAAGCAATGAAAACTGATATTAATTATGAGTTTATCTCTGAGTGAAGCTGCCCTTTGTGCAGCTACTGACAGAATTATCACAGGCACACTAAAACTCATTACAGAGCCAAGGAAAACTCTGGTGGATGACCCAAAAGATTCAAGCAGGGTCCTAAGAATAGAATGACAAGAAAGGTAAAGAAGAGTTTCAGTAGAAGATGCTGAGAGAGATGGAAGAACAAGAGACTCCCTCCCTGCGAAGTGGAAAACAAAGAAGTAAAAACAAGGAGTTGCCACTCCCCGGGGAGGACTATAGTTTACATTTGGTGCCCCCCCCCATGCAATTGGCATATAGTTTATAAAATTGGAGTCACTGAGTATATTCAGGATTTTTAAATACTTAGCTCCTGACTGTATCCTAGGTATTTTCCCATAGCGTTTCCTATACCCTGGCACGGGTGAATTGGATATGATGTGAATTCTATTGAAATAAAATTGTAATTTAGAAAAATCCTTTAGAGGAAACCTGTATCTCCTTACAGGAAACCTGTAAGAAGCCTTAGTTCAAAAGCAGAAACGACCCGCGCTCACAAGAAGATGGCTGAACTGGAGAGCCCACCCTGACGGTGAATGGTAAGGGACAGAGGAACGGCAGGAACCTCAGCAGAAACTCCCCTTTTAATTCCCTCACAAGGGTTTGACATTTCCATTTCCCCACTGGGTCACAAGTGAAAGTGAGAATAAGAGGGGTCTTATTTCAGGGTGAGTGCTGGTGGTCAGGACAGGGAGACCCCCTCCCACTCTGTGGCTACACTTGGAAGGGAAGAGCCTCCCCAGGACAGCAGGAGCATGGTACCTCCTGTGAGGAGGGGAAAGCAAGCTGGTGTGGTCACTAGCTGTGGGTTGAGAAAGAAAGAGCTGCGTTCTGAAGATGCATAGGCAAGGGTCCCCCAACCCAAGAATCGCTACCACAAACTCCAGTGACCAGCTATGCAGTCACAGGTAACAGTCACGAAATGCAGGTGGGTTCAAAAGGCCCTTACGGAAGAAGGAGAACAAGAAGGAAAAGAAAAATGGGGGAGGGGAGTCTGCCAGAGATTCAGTAAAATAAAAGCAAAATAAGACAAAGAATATGTATTAAGCAATGAGCATGTCCTTTAAAAAGTTAAATGCAAACCATTTTGTTGAAAACTGGAGTAGTGTTTTTAATACCCATAATACAGGCCCTTTGTTATGAAAAGACCATTCTAGAACTTCTGGGAGAGGACACCGGCAGGTGAGCTGGTGACTTGCACACTCAGGCCCAGCCTCCAGACATATCCCAGGCTCCCACTTTGGGGTGGAGATGAACAAGTCCTAGCCACTAACTCCAAAACTAATGGGGGAGGGAGATCTGAAAACCACATCCCCAACCTGGGGGTGTTAGTCCTCAGAAAGCAGCAGCTGTGCCCCACCCAAGGCCACCATCCTTGCTCCTCAGCCTTCATCTCAAGGGAAAGGCTGGACCAGTTTTAAAGTCCCTCTCTCTCCCCAGCTATGGCCTTGATCTCTGGCCAAACCCAGATCAGCTAGGAAAGGGGTGGGGGTGGGGTGCTGTGGCCCGGCATTGCCAAAACAGAGGGGGAAAGGCAAGGCCAGAAGAGGACAGGTGGCTGATGATACAAAGACCTAGCAGCGAGATGTTCACCTGGAGCTGGGGAGGGGGGGAATGTGACCAGCAGAGAACATCAGCTTGCCAGGTGGGACCCTCACATCTAAGGTTGTCTTCCTATAAGCCCTGGATAACATTTTATCTTGCTGGGCCTCAAATTCCTCATCCACTCTTAAATTCTTGACATGTGTTAGAGAAAACGGAGGATCCACTCCAGGTTAAAGGAGACTAAGAAACCTGAGCATTGAACATCTGTGACTTGGTGGGGTTTTTTTCCCCTTATGAAACAGACTGACAATGGGCAAAATCTAAATAATGCCTGAGGTCCGTTTATGTTAATAATGTTAGTAATGCTAGTGTTCGTAAAGTCCGTAGATCAGGTCTGTAGTAGTACTGTATGTATGTTCATTTCTCAGTTTATCATGGCACTGTATTTATTTATGTGATTACAGAAAATCCACACTCAGGGTGCCTGGCGGGCTCAGTCGGTGGAACACGCGACTCTTGATGTCGGCATTGTAAGTTTGAGCCCCGGGTTGGGTACAGAGATTACTTATAAGACAAAATCTTTAAAATATTTTTTAAAAAAAAGACAATCCACACTCAAGTGGTTAGAAGTAAAAGGAATCATGTCTGCTACTTACTTTCAAATGGTTCAAATAAAAATTAGAAAAAGAAAGCAAAGTGCATGTAGTAAAATGTTAACATTTGGAAATCTGAGTGAAGAGAATTCCTTGTACTATTCTTGCAACTTTTCTGAAACTCTGAAAGTGTGCCAAAAATAAAATAGTTTTTAAAAGAATTACGTTATTAGATGATTGATAAGACTCTTCTAGTCTCTGTAAGAAGATAACATTCTCCACATTTTAGGAAACAGGAAGAGGACAGCTCCTCGACAGCACCAGGAGCGCTCTGGAACTCAGGGTCTCAAGTCCTCTCTCCACCCAGACTCCAGCTTCCGAACAGTAAGGGATGGTGAGCCCCATACACCACTCCAGATACCCGACAAGAACCTCAGAGCAGAAAGCAAGTGCCCAGAAGGCTGTCAGGAGAAGCAGAAAGCTTCGGAAAACAAACCACCCTGTTCACCTCCAGAGCCCCCTTCCCTCCACATGCACAGGGCACAGACGATTCCTCTGGTGCACACCCCAGAGGCTAACCAGAAGTAACCAGAAGCTTCAGCCAGCATGCACGCACTAACTCCACCAGAACACACAGCCCCACAACACAGAACACAGCCCGGACACGAAGTATGACCCTGGGAGGGCAGCCTTCAGCCGTCTCTGACCACGGAACACGACATCTGGAAATCCTAAGTCAGCCTCCCAAATAACTCTAGGGTCAAGGGAGAAAAAAGAAACCAAATCACAACTACATTTATTTCTAATTTATGTGTGCTACTTGTCCGTGTCATGGTAAGTATGTACTTTAAATATCATTAATATGTAAACTGATTCAAGTATAAAAATAAGAGCTATTTCTGTGGAAAAAAGTCACACTTACAGATCTGAAGATTAATGGCCATGAAAATAATAGCTATTCAGAGAGGAAAAGTTCGTCTATTTCTTCTAAAGCTGCTTCTATAAATACTTTTTACAAAACATGAAGGAAAATAAATTAAGGCTCCATCCAAGAAGATAGAAAATAGAATCCTTTAAAAACATAGGAAAGGAGCCCCTGGCTGGCTCAGCCAGAGGAGCATGCAACTCTTGATCTTGGGGTCGTGAGTTCAAGCCCCATGTGGGGTGCAGAGAAGACTTAAATAAAACTTAAAAAAAAAAAAAAAGTAAATAAAAATGTAGGGAAAAGGAATCCATAAAGACAGAAATAGTTGATTAGAAAACAAAATGTAGTGGTATTTATAAATGGGATCTCAGAGATGGCTCTCCAAAAGACCAATGGAATAAAGAAACTTCTGGCAAGGCTGAATCATTTGAAAAAGAAAAACATACAAACACTATTAGAAATGTGAACAGGAATGTAACTATTATCAGTGAATAAGGCATGAAGTGCATTACTAAAAACTTTGAAAAATATTAATGAAAGGATGATTTTCTAGGAAGAGGTAGAAATATTAAAACTATCAGTCACCAGACAAGTAGAAACATATCAGAGAACGACCCTCCCCCCAAAAAAGGCACCAGGACCAAAAGTTATTACATTATTTTTCTAGGTCATAAAAATGATTTGTTTTATTCTTTCATTTAATTCTCCCAGATCCCTGTAAGGTAAGCACACTCTCTCACAGACAAGGAATCCAAGGGCTCAGAGGGGCTCAAGCAGTGTCTCCAAGTCACCCAGTCCCACGTGGCCAACCTGGGACGCAGTCCCACAGCCTGACATCTCTGGGGTAAGGCTCAGAGAATTCTGTGTTCCAAAGTGTTCAAGTACTTCTGTGATCATCCAGGGCTAGAAACTTCTGGGCCCTTGCTACTTAAAGTCTGGTCCCATAAACAGAAGCAGCATCACCTGCGAGCATGTGAGAAATGCAGAATCTCAGGCCCCACCCCAGACAGACCTGCTGAATCAGAAAACGCATCATAAAGAGATTCCCAGATGATGTGGATGAACATTAAAATATGAGAAGCACTGGTCTATCCTGTACCTATCTGCCCTGTCTACTTCAATTCCCTTTAAAATTTGTAAAAGCAGCACGTGTTCCCTCTAGCACAAACCCAAAACATGAACTGATGTATACAGATGGAAGGAGATTTGATCCTATAACCACGCACTAAAAGTGTAGCAAAATAAAACATTAAAAAAGTAAAAGAAATTTGTAATATTTATGAAGGTCTGAGAGAATACCACTAATAAATGAAACTCTCACTAATTCATAAAAAAACACACAAAGAGGCAAAGGAAATAAAAATATATTCACATAGTAGTACAGAGACCCAACTAAACAGAGCAATAAGAGAGCTGAGAATCAAATGTTATGCCAATTTTTATGCCAATTAAAAAATAAAGATTTTATAATAAATACGTATTATTTTCTTGACAATCAGGAAAATCAATAGACATTTAAAATAAAAAAATATATATTTTATATATATATATGATTGTTCTAGAAAGACCCAAATATTAACAGGAATTCTAAGTGGTGAAATTACAGATGTTTTATTTTATGTGCTTATGTGAACTTCCTAGTTTTTCTGAAATAAATCTGCATTCTTTGTAACAGACAACAACCAAGAAGTTCTTAACTATTTCTTAGTTTGACCCGATCTGTAAACTAACAGCCAGCTTTGACACTTAGTCTCTCTTGGATTTTCTCAAGTCCTCACACATTATTTCCTTTTCACAAATCACAGTCTTAAAGGCACATCCTTTCCATCCTCATCAAGTACGGAGCCCAGATAAACAGAGCCCTTTTACCTTACTCTGCAGCCTGCAGTTCTCAAACTCCAGTGCGCACAGGAATCACCCACAAGAAGCCAGCTGCAGATGTGGACCTCCAGGTCCTACCCTCAGTGATCAACCCTGTGTGTCCACGGAGGGGATGTGGAACCAGATGGTCCCCTAACTATCTTTAGAGAAGCCCCCCGCCTGGTCGATAACCCTATGGGAGTGAGGGGAAGTATAGAAAAAGGCAAGTCTTGACTGGTTTAGAAACTGGGTGAACTGAGGGTCTTACAGGTTGGCAGGGGGACAGTGGTCTCTTTCCACCTACCCCCTACTCTGTGCACGTGCAGGGTTGACCAGGGCTTCTGCTGCTGAAAGAGGGCAACAGGTGGGCAGGGGAGGCAGGGCAAGAAAAAGGTTTTCTCCCAACAGGTGAACTGAAGTCCAGGGCAGCCCTGTGTCTTAGCCTCCCTGCCAGAATGCACTCTGCTCCAGGAGAAGGCACTTGGAACAGCTCTACGGGTTCACGGAGATCCATCTGTCAGAGTTTCTGCACGGCGCCCTGAGAAGGCAGCTCCTCCCCAGCCGGCAGAGATGCAGCACAGCTGCCATGAGGGGCCCGAGGACTTGGCCTGGTGCTGGCGGGCCCCACGGGGACCTCCTTCAGCCCTGGAGCTGCTCACCTGGAACAGACCTTCCCCTCCCTCGACCTTGTGGGTACCCCCTTGATTCCAAGGTTTCCTGGAGGACTTAAAAAAAACAGCAGAGATGGGACGCCTGGGTGGCTCAGTGGGTTAAGCTGCTGCCTTCGGCTCAGGTCATGATCCCAGGGTCCTGGGATCGAGTCCCGCATCGGGCTCCTTGCTCAGTAGGGAGCCTGCCTCTCTCTCCGCCTCTGCCTGCCTCTCTGCCTGGTTATGTGCTTTCTCTCTCTCTCTTTCTGACAAATAAATATACATAAAATCTTAAAAAAAAAAAACAAAAAAACAGCAGAGGAGCCAGAGAAAGAGCTCGGTCTGCTACGCCACCTGAACAAGAAAGGGGAGGAGCAGAGGCCACCAGCTAGATGAGAACTGCTCACTGCTGCTGCAGACGCAACCTGGGTGACACGCAGAACCCGACACGTGACGACCCTTCCGCGACTGGGAAGCGGCTCACAGCCCACCTCTAACTGGCATTTCTTTTTCACTTTTCTCTTTTCAAGCCAAGTTGACCCCTCTCCCCACCTTCTTTTTAGGGAGGGCAAGAAACAGGAATCTGGCCCCTGCTTAACAGCAGCAGGGGTTCCCATGGCTCCCAGGGAAGTGGGGGGGGTCCCTTGTTCATGGCTCCCAGCAGACGCAACCTTCCCAGGCAGGCAGACAGCTCCATCTCCAATGTAGTTCTTGGGGCGGCAAAGACCGGGAACATGCGGTTATGGGGTGAGGGGCAGGGGACGGGGCAGGACAGAGGGGCTGGCACTGGACAGCTCCACTGAGAACTAGTGCCTCCCATTCCCCAATGATACGTTTAAAGTGCAGGGCGCCTGGGTGGCTCAGTCGGGTAAGGGACCAACTCTTGATCTCAGCTCAGGCCTTGATCTCAGGGTCGTGAGTTCAAGCCCCGAGCAGGGCTCCACGCTGGGCATGGAACCTACTTAGAAAATAAATAAATAGGGCGCCTGGGTGGCTCAGTGGATTAGGCCACTGCCTTCGTCTCAGGTCATGATCTCGGGGTCCTGGGATCGAGTCCCGCATCGGGCTCTCTGCTCGGTAGGGAGCCTGCTTCCCCCTCTCTCTCTGCCTGCCTCTGTCTACTGTGATCTCTCTCTGTCAAATAAATAAATAAAATCTTTAAAATAAATAAATACATAAATAAAAATAAAAGGCAAACACAACGGGGAAGATTTGCGTGTTGACAGGCTCTATCTATAACACGCTTGCGGGAGTCTTGGACTCTGAAGAGCCAGACAACCAACAAAGATGCTGCCTCAAGAAAGGAGACCGGGCACACAGAAGTGGAGCCAATTTCTACTTCCAGCTTCCATGAACCCTCATCCCCACAGAGCAGCTGCAGGTTGTGTTTTAGGCTTCCTTCAGGTGTCTGGGAACTGAGAAGGTAGCTCCCCCTCCTAGTAGTTAATACTAATGAGAGTTAATGACAAGTGGGCTGTTAGTCCCCAGGTAATTACAAGGTGTGGGTTCACAAGGCTCCTCCCTGATGCATGTCTGTGGGAAAACAGCCTAGGACCTTCTTTCTACGTTGGGGAACAGGCCGGTGCCCCATCTATTATCCGGCTCACAGCCTCCAGGCTCACAGCCAAGCCTGCGTTAGATTCTGCTCCTCAGACCGGCCTAGGCTGTCACACTTTGAGGAGGTGAAGCTCATTGTCTCTCCCTTCAATTTCATTCTACAGCATTTATTAAAAGGACTTACTGCCAGGCCTTGTGCCAGCTCCTGGGAAATGGAGTTGAGGGAGAGGAGCGAGCACCTCACCACAGGAAGTCATCCCAGGCCCTAAAGTACTCCTGGGGAAGTACAGACTTCCTATGCGGCAATGAGGGAAGGATGGGTGCTGGGGCCCAGGTGATGGGAGCACTGGAGACAGGCAGCAGAGCTGCAGGGACAAAACCCAGAACTTTTCCAATAAACCTGCAGGAACAGGTTAAAAAGTGTAACACAGGCGCGCCTGGCTGGCTCGGTCAGAGGAACACATGACTCTTGATCTTGGGGGCTGTGAGTTCGAGCCCCATGCTGGGTGTCGAGTTTACTTAAATAAATGAAACTTTTAAAGAAGTGTAACAGAAAAAGATCCCACTCACTGCAGTGATCTTAGATCTGCACTTAGATCACTACAACATCTTAGATCTGACCCTATTGAGAAATGTGTCAGAGCCAAAACTTTAAAACTCTGGTGGATATACAAAGACTAGAAGAGACTGATATACTTTCCATTTCCTGGATAGGAAGACTCATTGTAAAGCTCTCCATTCTCCCCTAAATAATCTATAAGTTCCATGTAATTTCAATTGAGAAATCACAACATTTTTCACAGAACCTGACAAGTTGTTTATAAGCTTATTTGGAAAAAGAAATACAGAAGAAAAGCCAAAAAAAAAAAAAAAAAAAAAGGTGGAAAAAATGAGTTCTGGGTTGTTGTTGTTGTTGTTGTTGTTTTTACCTCAACTGTTATATAAAAACTGGTGTAATTAAAACAATAAAATACTGGGGCACCTGGGTGGCTCGCTCAGTTAAGCGTCTGCCTTCAGCTCAGGTCATGATCCCAGAGTCCTGGGATCAAGCCCCATGTAAGGCTCCCTGCTCATCAGGAGCCTGCTTCACTCACTGTCCCTCCCCCCAGCTCGTGCTCCAGCACACGCTCTCTCTCAAATAAAATATTAAAAAATAAAATAAAATACCGACATAGAATCAGACAAATACTTCAATGGAACTGAAGAGAGGCTCTAGAATGCCCATGAATAGGTATTTATAAAATGCTTAAGGTAGAATTATAAACCATTTCGGAAACCATAAAGAATCAATAAACAGACTGGCTTTCTATCTGGGAAAAATTCAATCCCTATCTAATCATACACAAAAATAAATCTTGAACAGCCAAAAAATGTATGTACAAATGTGTCAATTACCACATCATTTGTAATTACAAAAAACTGGAACTGTACAAGTCCATCAATGGGAATCAATTTAATTACAATAACTCTATAAAATCCAAGACTCAAAAAAAAAGTAAGTTAAATAAAATAAAAATGCAAGACTCTACAGCCTTTATAAGGTTAAGATAGATGTGCTGACATGGAAAGATACCCTTAACGTATTAACAAGCAAATAAAAGAACACCAAAACACAAAGGATGGTACAAGCACATTACTGCAGGAAAAGTAGTGAGTTCACCTACTCATTTTAAAGTCTGCAAGATATGTATAAACTGGCAATAGAGATTACACCAGGATGGAGAGAAACAGCAATTTTCAGTTTCAGTCAGTTTCAAACTGATTTTGTATAGGTTAAAATTTTTTTTTTTTTGTCTGGCTGCTAAGCTGTTATTAGGTCCCTGCCCGGAGGTTTGGAGACAAAGCCCCTAAAAGTAATCAAGCTCATTCTCTGGCCTTGCCATTGATCCACAGCTAGTGATTCTCCCTTGTTAGGAGCAAAGGGAGCCAGGCTGCATCAGGACTTGGTCTTCTCACATTGGCTATGCCATCAGCATCTCCCCAAGAGCACTAGCGAACATGAAATAGCAAAACCTGCAAAAGAGCCCACAGAAGAACTTAGAGAAAAAGTCGTATTTTTAAATGTGTCTGTGATGAAAAAAAAAAAAGAAAAAAAAATAGAGCATCTTACAGATCCAACGGAGAATCTAGAAAAAGCACATATCAAATAAACCCAAGAAAAAGAAGAATGAAGCAGAAATTCATGCTTTAGAAGAAAGTTGGGGCGCCTAATTGGCTCAGTCAGTATAGAGCATGTGACTCTTGATCTCAGGGTCATGAGTTCAAGCCCCAAGATGGACATGGAGCCTACTGAAAGAAAGAAGGAGAGAAAGAAAGAAAGGAAACAAAACAGAAAGCACAACTGACAAATCTATGTGCTTCTAAGTTACATAAAAAAAGAAATTAATGTACGATGTTGGAAATTAACAAAGTGAAAAGAAATCACAGCTACTGAGGGAACTGAAGGGCAATAACTATATACCCATGATTCTATTAAATTTGAAGAGATCACTTTCAGAGAAAACACAAAGTAAACGTTTTGTAACAATAGCCACAGAAATTATAGGTCAATCTCCTTCACAAAAATAAATGCAAAACTCCCATGCTGATAAATCAAACACCACGCTAAAAAAAAATACCCCATTACCAAATATGGAATATTAAGGAATGTAAAGATAGTGCAACCCTAAGAAATGCATTAACAGGGGAGGCTATGTGCTATGGTGAGTGCTGGGAAGTATGTAAGCCTGACTGACGATTCACAGACCTGTACCCTTGGGACTAATAATACATTATATGTTAATAAAAAATAATAAAAAAGTAAAAAAATAAATTATAAAATTTTTTAAAAGAGCATATTTATTTTTAAAAATTAACAATGCAAGACATCACAGTGGTTTCAGTAGTTTCATGTTTACTACTTTATGATTTCTGCTAAAACAGTTCATCTTTCTTTGATATGAGGTGTTCTTTTACTTTTAAATGTTAATTCTAAAAAAATGCATTAACACAATTCATCCTATTAACAAAGGAGTAATATTTCACCTTCAAACCATGTTAAATAGATGTGACAAAATGAGGCATCCACTGCTAATAGGGAAAAACTCCTCAATAAAATGGAACAAGAGGCGAATTCCCTAACATGACATAAAGACCTCAAACAATCAGCAATACCATGCTTATGGGTAAAACACTAGCCACATTCATATTAGAGTGAAGGGGGGGTGGGAATCACTAAGGAGAACAATGGCCTCTGCTCACTAAATATTTGTCAAATGAATTTAACATGGAAGGATAGTCCTAGGAGAGAGGTGGTAGTCTACAGACAAGGGGACTGGCTGTGAAGTCAGCTCCACCTCCTGGAGAAACAGCAGCCCTTGCTCACACTACTGGCCTGAATCTGTTTGTTTTTGTTTTTGTTTTTTTGTTTTAAAAGATTTTATTTATTTATTTGACAGAGAGGATCACAGGAAGGCAGAGAGGCAGGCTGAGAGAGAAGAAGCAGGCTCCCTGCTGAGCAGAGAGTCTGATTCGGGGCTCGATCCCAGGACCCCGGGACCATGACCTGAGCTGAAGGCAGAGGCTTTAACCCACTGAGCCACCTGAATCTATTTTCTTATCCGAAAGGTGGGGCTACTACCACCTGCCTCCAAGTTGTCACAAGAACAATGAAAGCTTGGCCCCACACAACACACACATGGGGACTGCTCAGTAAGCAACACTACAGCTAGTAATATGTAGGATAAAGCAGGCTGTAACAAAGCATGACTCCATTTTTATAAACAACAGAAAATGAGGAGTTCACTCTGGAACAACTTGAAGTTGGGGCACTGATCCCCATGCAGCTGAAAATCTGCACATAGCTTCTGACTCCCCAAAAAGTGAACTGCAGAGAGCCTACTGTTGGCAGGAAGCCCTACCATAACATAAATAGCTGATGGCCATATATTTGACGTTTTATGTATGATCTACTGTATTCTTATAAGAACGCTCAGGAAATGTTAAGAAAATCATAAGGAGGGGTGCCTGGGTGGCTCAGTGGGTTAAAGCCTCTGCCTTCAGCTCAGGTCATGATCCCAGGGTCCTGGGATGGAGCCCCACATCGGGCTCCCTGCTCAGCGGGGAGCCTGCTTCCCTTCCTCTCTCTCTGCCTGCCTCTCTGCCTACTTGTAATCTCTGTCAAATAAGTAAATAAAATCTTAAAAGAAAATCATAAGGAAAACACATGGACAGTACCATAGTATATTTACTGAAAAAAAACAAAAAACAAAAAAAGTCCATGTATAAGTGGACCCACACAGTTCAAATCCACGTTCTTCAATTGCACAGAGTCAAGTCCTGAGAATACTACTGAACAGTGGTTAATCAGGTTGTGAAATTATGGGCAAATTCCTCCCCTCTATTTTCTCATTTTTCCAACAAACATGTATTACCTGTAAAATACAAAAAGAGACTAAAAAGAAAAAAAAAAGGGTAACAGAGTTCTGGATTCAACCAAGATAGAGGCCTGGGCAAGGCTCCCAGGGAAGGTGGCGGAGAAAGGACAGGTGGGGGGGTGGGGGCCTGGTTACCGAGGGGAGGGGCTTGCGGGCCGCTGGGCGGTGCCTGTCGTGGTGAAACCCGCCCAGTTTCAGGCGCGCGGGCGAGGCGTGAAGCCCAGCTCCCGGCAGAGGACGACCGGCCCGCAGCCAGCACACAGCGCCGCACAACTGCTGCGCCTGACCTGACTTTGTGCAAATGACACAGAAAGCCTGGATGATGGGAATGGGGTGAGAGCACTCATTTCTCGAGCCAGGGGCTTGTTATGCAGGTGTGTTTGCTCTGTGAAAACTCACCCAGCTGCACACAGTATGTACCCTTTTGTGTGTATGCTGCACGTCAATAGTTGTTTTTTTTTTTTCTTTAATCAGAGAAGAACACTCAGTTTCTGTCCTCTGCCACAGAGCTTCCCTCTCAAATTCTGGTTTTGATAAATATGAACTCATGGGCCAGTTTCATGGAACAGAACATTCAATCCAGTATTTTGCCTGACATGTCTTGCTGTCTTCATTTTTCTTTATTGATTACTCTTTATTGATTACTACTAAAATTATCAATGGACAAGAAAAAAATTCTGGGGCAGTCAAGGGGGAGACACAGGGAAGCCAAACCAGATGAAGGCCAGTGGCTCTCCGCCCCCGAGCACACATATGAAACCCCTGAGGAGTCCTGAGAAATGCTGGCACCCAGGCTCTACTCCAGACTAATTACATCAGCTTCTCAGAGCCTGGGGCCCCGGCACTGATAATTTCTTTTTTAAAAGCTCCCCAGATGATTCCAGGATGCAGTGGCACTGAGAACCACTGAACTAGCTGAACCGGAGGGACTAGCCCCCAGGCACTCTCCCAAGCAAGCTTAAGCATGCTCCCTGCTCACCCAGGCAGAGGCTGTGCCGGTGTGAGCTAGCATTTAGGGCCCAAGTGCCCTGGCACCCCCCCCAGGGCTTCCTCCACGTCCCATGATCCCCAGACCTCAGGCAGAGACGAGAGGGTACCATGCCCCCACATAAAGAAGGCATCCTCTGGAAGGCTGAGGTGGGGAGCTTCCCAAGGGCTAGACACAGAGCCCTGGGCTCTGGCTCCCAGCCAGGTGTTCGGAATGCTCTGGACCACTTGCCAGTCCAGCCCCAAGACATGTACCACTCCAACCACACAACCCCAGAGCTAAGCCCTAACTACTACCCAGGGTCCAAATGACACCACTGGGAACCCACAGCTGGAAGACAGGAAACCGAGGAAAAATAACAGCGAGAAGAAAGGCCACAGGGCAGAGGTCAGTGTATAGCTCAACCATCACATAGGACCTGGCTCAGGGACAAGGGGCAAGGCCAGTGTAGAAGGGATGCCACACAGACCACCTGCCCAGAGTCTCCAAAACTCATCTCTGGGACCCCCATACCACCCTCATCTTGCAACCACTCTGCCTAAATGTGTGAGAGAGGAAGCCACAGGTCCCAAGCAGTGCTATCATGGCCCAAGAGCCCCACAGCATCTTATAAGCACCTAGATAACTGAAAGGAGTTGTCCCTGGCCTATTGCCCACAAAGCAGTCCCCTCAAAGGCCCCCTCTGCTCAGCCCAGAACTTAGTGCTGGGCTCAAAGCACAAGGGGTGAGAGTGGGGATGGACTGAAGCCATGAACAGTTCTAGGATGGAGAACACAGCAGAAGAGACAGGGATGTGTTGCACCAGGAAAAACAGAATGGGCATCTCTGGGGCACAGCCTGCCCCAACCCACTGCAAATCCATTTCTGTGTGCCCTCCCCACAGCTCAGAGTGGAGGGCAACAATGGTCCCACTTGGGAAGGCAGCCTCCCTCTCTCTGGGTCCAGCAGAGCCTGGGGTCAGAAGGTACTCCCTGCACCCAGTGTGAACTTGTTCAAGTCAGTAGAGAAATGATTTGGCCCAGGCAGCTTGGGTCTTGGCCCACTCTCAAGGGAGAAGATGGTGGAGAGAGAATCTGTCTGGGGATGCAGACAGGACTTTCAGCTCAGACTCCTTCCAGGGTTTGTTTCTGCCTCTGCTGCAGTTACTGGTCTCCCTAGTTCCTCCACTTATGCAGAGGAGCCGGCGGGAATCGGGGATGGAAACTTCCTAAGGTATAGGACAACGGACAGGCAGAAACCGCTCCTTCAGTAAACTCCATTTGTGTAGCAGGGCTGGGAACCAAGGCCCATAGGATAAGAGAGCAGACTGGGGGGGAGGCGGGGGGGCGTGGCATTGAGGGGGAGGGGACGTGGGTGCGTGCTGCAGAAGGGGCAGAGCAGGAAAACTCAGTCAATAGGGCAGGGAGTTTAGGAACTCACCGTCAGGGACAAGTTGCAAACCCTTTCAATGTCTTTGTTTCCCTTGCAAAGCCCATGAGGTCAGGATTACATGTGAAAAATGCTTGGAGGCGGGGTCGAGAAATCCAATTACTTAAGCACCAAGGGCACAAGAGTTCCAGGCCACAGAAGTAACCAGGATTTGCTCAGACCCTAATCTTACTGTCCTTGGGATGTCTGCCTCTTAAGGAATAATACTGTGGCAGGACAATGTCATCTGTGCCTTAGCCCCTACCCTACTCTTCTCTAGGATAAGGGAGCTGGGGTAGTAGAAAATGGCTATTTTTCTTTTTTTTGTCCAGTCTTTAGCATCCTAAATGAAAACACCAAAGATCCTCAGCAGAAAAAAACAACAAGCTTTGCAGAGTGTGTAGGGGGGAAAGTGGGATAAAGTAGGAAGGAAATGTCCAAACTTTAGCAATCAAAAATATTGGGATGCCTGTCCTTACAGAAACCAGCACAGAGTTTGTGATCAGCCCCAAGATGAAAAGAGCTATACCTCTAAAGGAACGAGAGCTGCCAAAGCGGAAAAGCTTGAAACTCAAGGTGCCCTGAATGAGGCCATGGAGCTTTAGTGTCCTACAGGGTCCAGGTCTGCTCCGGCATCTACAGGAGAACTGGCCTCTCTGTAACTGTTCCCTTCTTCTAAAGCACACAGTAAACACACACACACACTCCTACCCCTTCAGGGGCCTCTGCAGGTTCTCCCCCTCTCCGTCAGAATCTGAGACTCACAGAGAAGTAAGGGCAAACAGGAGGCATCCTTATCTACAGAAGCCGAGAGGCAGGTAAATCTTTGGAGGTACTTGGAAAGAATCTCTGTGATAGTAAGATCTCTACTCTTCCACGTGTCCTCCAAAAGGACAGTACAGAAGAGAGGGGAGGTCCTGTCCAGAAAAGGGCAGGGGAGAGGGGGGTCAAAACAGAGACCCTCTGCTCTCCCAGGAGCAAAGCTCAGAAGTAATGCAGTCCAAGACCTGGCCTGTAAGCTGTGGCTCACCAGTCCACCACAACTTGTAAAACCATCGCAGCCATGTGCACCTGCCGCGACAAGCCAGAGCGTGCTTGCTGACACGCCTCACCCGGGAGCTCCCTGACCGGTCTGGATGGTGCTAAGCTCCCAAGGGGAGCCATGCCCACCACAATCCTCAAACTCCTTGCACAAACAAATTTGGGCTATGTTTCCATCTGCAACATTTTGGTAATGAAGAAAAAAAGAAAACTGTCACTTCGCCACCTTTAGTTGGAGAAAAACTAACTTTGGGTAACCCCTTCATTTCACAAAGATGACTGAAGTCCAGGAACATTAAGTGTCCCCACGCCTACCATATAGGAAAAGAGCAGGGAACAGAGAGGAGAAGAAACCAGACAATTGCCCTTCCCAGCTTCCTCCTTTCAGCTGGTGGTCTCCATGGGAACCCCCCTGGCAGGAAGGGCTGCAGGACCCACACACTCCCCCTGAGTAGAAGGCAATTCGGGATTCAAGGTGGAACACCCAGACACAGTATTTCCGTCCCGCTTTACCTGAATCTCAGACACAGCACATCTATGACCAGCTCTTTCCTTTCAAAACTAAGCTGTCTTCCCACCTCTTTCATTCCTGACCCCATTACCCTAATCTGCAAGCACCAGCTTCCAGAAACACTGACTTACTCAAAACAAGGCTGGCATATGGATTCTTCCTGCAAAGTCCCCTGAGGTCCACTGAGCCAGTAATGAAAGCAAACATAAAGAGCTAGGAGCTAGGCACAGCTGGGGGCCAAGGGTTTGGTCGGGCACATGCAAGTTCACAGCCCTAAACAGAAAGATCAAAAGCCTTCATTGCATAAAAAACAAAACTTGCCAGTTCTGGTTTTCTCACTCTGAGTTAGGATTTTTGGTAATATTGTCAATGTGCCTTGGGTTCAGTGGTACTGTGAAGAACAAATAATGACTTATTTTTCAGGATCTGGTACTGTACCTGGAACATGGTAAATGCTCATAAATGTTGAAAGATAAAGGGAAGGGTGGAAAGGGAGATAAAACAAGTAGGATCACAGTCCCAGATAGCACAATAATCAACAGATTTTCACCGTCTGAGCCATTCCCATCCCCTATTTGTCCCAGGGCTTCCTAAACTAACCCCTAAGGAAGCCACCTCCTCCTCAGAAGCTGCACACATGCTGGGAACAAGGGGGAGTCCTCAGCTGACTGCCAGATGCACGAGTGTGAGAGGAAATGAGGCCAAAAGCCCAAGAGGTCAGGGTGGGAAAGAGAGCTGGGAGACTTGGAAACTGAGCCAAACCAAAGCCTCTCCCCATGCTCCCTGCCCCCACTCCCAAGGAACCAAACCCCTTGCTACAGCCTCAAGGGTATGGGAAGGGACTTGGCAGGACCACAAAGCCCATTTCTAGCATCTGGAGGGAGCCCAGAGCCCAGGCCTCCCTCAGCAAACCCAGCAAGTGGGACACCGGAGCCCTCACCGTGATCCCTGTGGGCAGCTCCCGGGGCCCCTCACTGTGGCAGGCAGGAAGGCTCTTCCTTCTGCTCACGTATCTATCCTGCAGTGTCCTCTCAATGGTTCAAAGGTGGCTGGGATCACTAAGGAGGTGGGGCTGAGCTCTGGGACTCTAACTGCAGTCCTTATCAGGCACGGGGGCATTCCCAAAGGCAACTCTGTGTTTGGTTCCCTTCCTGCTCTAGCCTGACACGCTCACCTGAGCCCCTATCTCCCCAAGTTCACTGCTGCCTGAAAACTTACCTCAGAGAAAAAGTTTCTGCTAGACCCCACAAAGGGACTAGAGAGTAGGAAGACCAGTCAGGAAAGAACTAGGAGTCACCCATGGTGTGTGGACCACAGATCCTTGACAAAGGGGGCATTTCTGCAGTGGTCCAAAGGAGAGACAGGAGGCAGAGATCCCGGGCACGGTCCCAAAATAGTTTCCAGACATCCTCAGCCAGTCAAGGATTCCCATGGGGCCGAGCGTGGGAGCAGCGTGGGAGCCCGAAAGCAGGGGCGGCCTGGAGCTCTCGGCACTGGGCACTCAATCCTGTCCAGGCTGCCAAGAAGGAGGCGGTGGCAACAGTGTGTGCTATGGCATGTTCCTCGGGATATCACGGGTAGACACATAACACACCAGCCAGTAGGACGAACCGCGTTTAGTCAGCTCTGTGCCCCTGCTGGGCATTACGCAAACCCTACCTCACGGATGTGCCTGAAACTCTGGCTGGACTCCGCACACGGCAGCGAGCCGATCCCCCCTGCCTGCTGCACATCACTCACCCACGAGCTTTATCCATCTTGCACCCATCCTGTGGGAACACACACTATGACAAGTGGCGCCCCCTTGTCCCGTGTCCCAGTCTTGGCCTGATCTCAGAATGAGCTCACGCACCAGACACATCTTCCTACACCAAGTCCTGCTGAGGGAAGAGGATCTGGTCACACTGCCTCATCGGGGTATGTGGGACACAGCACCTGACTGGCCACCTAAGGGAACGCCATGTGAGGGAAAGGTAGCACCAGGAAAGGGGGGGGGGGGCGCGGGCGTATCCTGGTGCTTGTTGGCAATGCCCAAGCTGGGCCAAAAGGAGGCTACGATTCTCAGACAGACAACTCAACAATAAAAACAAGCACAGACACAGTCTCAGAACTTCAAAAACACAGCCAGCTCAGGCTCTACGTGGAGAAGGGAGAAGGAGAAAGACGTGTTTGGAAGGCTTCCTCTGCTTTTTCAAGGAGCCTCTGCCGCATGCCCACACTACCAAAGGTTGAGGTAGGAAGCTGAGACCTTCCAGCAGCACTGCGGGGCCAGCAGAATGCAGGCAGGGAGAAATGGAGAACATACTTGGAAAGAACAGAAGAGAAACCATGGCTAGGCAGGAGGGGGTGCTTTGGGGAGTAAACAAACCTGCCAGCAGTCCTTCCTCCAGCACAGAGGGAAGCTCTGGCTGACAAGGCTGGAGACACAGAGGAGGGAGGGAGCTGCCTCCTCCCTGAGCCCATCTGTCCTCATCCCCTTGTTCTGTTTTCCCCAGGGTGGGGGGCAGAACAGGTGCACCGCATGATCTCGGCGCCCACAGCCCTCAACAGCACGCACAGTGATTACAGCTCCCCCAGTAAGCAGTGGGAGGCCAGGGAAGGAAGTGGAGGTGGAACCGGGGGTTCTGCTCTGGAGAAGTGAACGAGTGAGCTCACAGCTCTCTCCTCTCCACCCACAGCACGGCCAGTATCAACCACCCCCTGCTTGTCTTGGGGGCCACCCACCGCTCCCAGCCCCACAGAGGCATTCCCAGCTCCCCACAGGAGCTAAGGCCACCTGGTTCTTCTTCTTCCCCCAGAATACAGCTTCAGGAGCAAAATCCGTGCCCTCCCCCCAAGCACTTCCTTGCCTCAAGTTCCTTGGGAGGAGGCCAGGGAACCACCCTGGCTCCCAATCCACCCAGCAGCCTCCTTGCCCTGGGAGCCCCCATCCCACGTGGGGAAGCAGGGCCCCTCCCTAGAGGCGTCCCCACCCAGGCAGTGAGGCGGCAGGGTGCCACCTCCAGCACCTCCACAGAGCTTCCCACAGCTTTCCCAGGAAGCGGGAGGAGGATTTCCAGGGACCAAAGTCTAAGAGCGTCTGGGGACTCAAGCAGCTTGCCCACCTGCTACCCAAGCAACCTGATTCCCACAGCTCCCCAAAGGGTCCGTGGGCCAAAGGGGAAATAACAGCCCCCACACTCCTTCCCCAGCCCCTCTGCCCAGCAACTTGAGAGGCAGGCACACGAAGCTGCCTCCCGCTCTGTTTTCTCCACCCGGGGCCAGCAGAGGATACTGCTGAGTAATCCCAAACACTCAGCAGGTCCCCAGCCCTGAAAAGAGGGGCAAAGCCCAAGGAAACCTACCGATCCCGGTCCTTGCCAACGCGAGAGGAGCATCTGTATTCCCCAGCAATGGCTGATACCCCAACAGATTCTGCCCTGCCCTGCCCCAAATACCCCAGTCTCAGCCCTCAGACGATCACAGTGCCCCCTTCTCTGCTACCCACGCACCTGGTAACATTCCCTTCCCAGTCCCCCAGACACCGAGCCGCACAGAGTAACAACAGCCGCCCGCCGGATTCCCAGTCATGATGTTGCATCAGCCCCCACCCTACCCAAAATATCCTCACCCCCACCACCTCCTCTCCTCTCCAGCCATCTCCATGGTGACAGCAGCATGACTAATGACACCCTATCAGCTTCAGACTCAGGAGCACAACCCCCTCTCCCGCCTTACACCCCCCCCCCCCCACCCCGGCGCCCCGGGATTTCTGCAGGTTGGATGCAAACCAACAGCACCAGGGACATTCTCTAGAGATTTCCAGAGGCAAGAGTGGGGAGTGGGTTGCATGTCTCAAAAAAACAAAACAAAACACCACACACACAGTTCAACAAACCCAATCCCAACTGAACCCAAACCATCCAGCTGAGAAAGCAAAAAGAATCCAAACAAAACCCACACAGGCCTGAGAATTCATTGGTCGCCCACACCCCCGCCACCCCTCCCCCTCGGCTGCTGCTACACACACAGTGGGAGATTAAGGGATCACCAGAGGAGACCCTTTATTTTTATCCAATCCAGTCAAACACTTCACCCCCACCACACACGCGCACACACGCGCGCGCGCGCACAAGGTACCTTAACAGCAGCCCCTTGTCCCCACGGCCCGGCTCCTTCACCAGCCTTTATTTCCACCTGCAAAAGAAGCCAGAAAGACTGATGAGCCCCGCAGACACCAGGAAATAAGCGAAGTCCTCCTGCTGCACACCCCCAGCACCGCTGCAGAGGCAGGACGAGAATGGGAGGGAGGGGGCCTCGGAAAGAAAGGATAGCAGGGACCATCTTCCTGCCTCCAGCTGCCGCCCAGACTCTCGGTGGATGGGCTCCTTCGCCTTCCTGTGTTTTTGTTTTCATTTCTCCTTTTTCCACCCTCCCGAGATCCAGGAGGGCACTGGCCCTCCTCCCGCGTCCTGTCTGGCCTCGTCTCTCCCCGCCCTGCCCGCTCTACCTCGGCCGGCCTCCTCTGGTGCATCGGCCGGCGGGCCTCCCATTATCCCCGCCGGAGCACACGGAGGGAGGCACTGCAGAGGAGGCGGCGGCCAGCTGCCGGCTTGGCTCCCCTCCCCGCCGCCGGCGAGGCTGGTGTGGAGGGGGCGGCGCGCTCGCCAGCCAATCCCCGTGGCCCGCCGGGCGGGGGCAGGGCCGCCGGGGGCTGGACCTGCCCAGCCGGGAGGCGGGGGCGCAGCCAAGGGTGCCGCGGAGCTGCGCTGGCTGCTGCCCAGGTCTGCCGCCGCTCCCTGGCAGGCGGAGGATCCCGGGGCACCCCGCTTCCTCCCAAGCAGGGGACCCCGAAGGTAATACCCAGGGCGTCCTCTGCATCTCCGGGGTCAGAGAGGACAGACGGCGCCCGCGGAGCTGGGGTGGACTGGTGGGATTCCCCCTCTCCGCCCCAGCTCTCTAACCCGAGGACACCAGCACACTGCCCCACCCTAGCAGCAACCAGGACAGTGCCGGTGCCCGGTGCTGGGGTAAGAGCAGGAGGGGTGACAGCCCCCCTCATCTTCCAAGAAAAAGAAACAGAAAAAAGTCTTGGCAGTGTGAACCTTTACCCCATTTTTGCAGATGAGGAAACAAGGCAAGACAAGCAAAGGAACTTACCCAAGGTGACAACAGTTAGACCAGAGCAGAGCTGGGACTCCAAGCCAGACCCATCTGGCTCTAAAGCAAGACTCTGAACCATTACACAGTCCTGCTCCTCCTTCCCTCTAGCGCCCACCTCAGAAAAGAGACTGCTTGAAGCCCACACTGCCTGTGGCTCAAAGCCTCACCAAGTCAGCCCTGCCCTCCCCATACACACAAACACCCACACCTTACCCTGGATCACTCATCCCTCATGCCTGAACATACCCCACCCCAGGCAACCAGCGTCCGCCACCACCACTAGGATGTTTCCCCTTCTCTCAGAAAGGCCACAGAAGGTGGCCTTCCAGGTCCTAGGCGGCCCCCAGACCTCAGGGTTTCCCATCCCTGGGAAAGGCTGAGAGGAGGTGATCAGAACCCCAAGAGGTCTGGCCTCCACTTCCCAGACTCTGAGCCTTTGAACACTATAACACCCAGGAGACTAAAAGAACAGCAGGAAGAGAAAGAACAGGATGGGGATTTCATTTCATTTCATTTCCTGGGCATCCCGGGCACACCCTGCTGTACCCTAACCCTCCCAGGAGCTGAACACCCCAAAATTTCCACCTCCGTGGGAAAGGGCCAGCCACAGAATCTGGCGCTCATGTGGCTGGTCCAGTTCCCGGCTCCATCACTATCCAGCCGCAGCACCGCGTGTGACTTTACCTCTCAGCCTCACTTGGCTCCTCTGTAGAATGGAACTACAAATACCAGCGAAGCCCTGCGCAGTCCGGAGGATTCTACAGAGAAAGGTAGCATGGCGCCCACCACATGACTGAGCAGAGCGAGCCACCAGCACTCTGAATTTCGGGGAGAGCTCACCGTGGGCCACTTCTCATCTCACAGATGAAGACGCTGAGCCGCAGGGGAGAGGCAGCTGGTGGAACTGGTTAGGACGTGTGGGAGCCTCTGTTTCAGAGGCGCTCTGCTACCTGCCCAGTCGCTGCCCCCTCCGGGGTGTCCTGCGCTGATACTCAGAAAGGGACGAGCCGTCTTGGTCTCTGGTGAGGAGACTCCAAGAAGCACCAGGGCCCACACCTGCCTCACCCCTGGGGACAAAGGGCAGCCCTGCTGGCTCCTCTCCAGTGTAGGTAACAAGGCGAGGCAAGGAGCAATGTCCTGAACCATGGCTCAAGATGGGAAATGGCTTCTGCACCCCCAAAGCTCTTACTTTGGCCAGGCCAAGAGAAGTACCCTCTTTATCCTGATCCCCACCACCCCTGGCCCCCCACCCCACACACCGTCTGCTGCCCGATCAGAGTGACTAACACTGCCTGGACAGTGACAATTAATAGCTGTTACGGCTGCCACAGTTTCTCGAGCCACTGCTCCGTCCCAAGCCCCGAGCCAGTGACGCCGTAGGAACATCTGATTGGGCATCTGACTTACTCCACACACAGCCCTGCCTCTAATGGGGAAGTGGACTGAGAGATGGTAAGTCACTTGCCTAGCAACACACAACTGGTGAGAAGGGAGCTAGAATTCCAATCTAGGCCTTTCTCGTTCCAGTTCTCTAACTGCCCCCTTCTCTGACAACCCTAGGGAAATGCAAAAAGGGACAGGGTCATTTGAAGCTAACCACTTCCCTTCCAGCTATGGATCTGAGAATAGTAACGTTTTTCATGCCTCAGAGACTTCGTGAAGCTGCTCCTTGACTTGGTTCCTCTCCCCTTTCCCCTCCCCTGCCTGGTGCTGGGCTTCCTCTGCCTGTTCCCTCCCTGGGCCACCTTCCCAGCTCCTCTAGCCCCCGCGAGCATCCCCCACTCCTCTGAGGCCTCACAGCGCAGCTCACAGCCTCTCCTAGAGCACCGCTCACAACCAAGCACAGTTACTTATTTACACGGCGTCTTCCCCACGTGGGCGGGGGCCCTGTCTTCGCCACTTTACTAGGCTCTGCACAGAGCTGGAATGTGCTAAGTTTCTAGGCAAGGAGGGTGGAGAGGCAGGGGGTTGGGCACTGAAATGTGGAGGCCGCTCTCCTGGTTGACCTTCTCTTTGAGGTCCCCAAGGATTGGAGGGACACCTGCTCTCCTGGAAGGGCAGACCTGCTCGGACTGAGCTAGAGCTGAGCCTTAGCCTCATTCAGCCCGCACAAGTCTTCCTTCCCAGCCTGCAGGAGCCACCCTGACTCTCTGACCCACCACCCCCCAACTCCAGTGCCAGCTCAGTCCTACCCTACCCACCGGTCCTGGCTCCCCACCCCCAGCAGCCTGCGGATACCCAAGAAGAGCCTGTGGTAGTCCACCTGCCCCCACCTCTGTCCCACACGGGCCCTCTGCCCTTTCCTGAGGCACCTGGAATGCCAGGGCTCCAAGGAGTCAGGGGCCCATGCTCCCAGCTGAGACACTCTTCACACCCCATGGCCAACCCTCTCCTATCTCTACTGGCCTCTCTTTCTGCATTTTGGACTTCTCAGTGACTGACCCAATGTCCTTGGGCCCCCTGGGGGCTGCCATGACCACAGTCCCACTATACTCCCAACAAGAGGAATAGGGCCACAGCCATCCCCACGGAGGAGCGGCAGATGGATTCGCTCACTCTCAGAACACACAAATGACCCCAACACTGAGAACTGCAGTGACACGGGTACCCCCAGGAAATCACACAGATACACCAAGACTAGGGGATGGGGACACATGCAGACACAAATTCAGGAGCATGTGCGGGAACATCAACCAAACGTCAACCCCATGCAGGGCCCCATACTTGGAGCATGGTGTAGCAATTTTATTTAATCCTCAAAATCAACCAGTGAAACAGGAATTATTCACACCCATTCTACCGATAGAGAAATCCGTTGACAGGGAGACTAAGCACCTTGCCTAAGGTCACACAACTAGAAAATGACTGAGCAGGGCTCTTGCCATCCCCTCACTTGCACTGATACAGTCGGGGCTGCTCTGGGTAGATCTAGGATTTTCCCATCAACCTACCTCTTTTAGTGTTGGCAGAGAACAGACAAACTTCTCTTCCCCGGCACAGCTGTGTCCTGAATGAGGTCACTCCCCACAAGCTTTACTTTAAAGCTCAGTTCAAGACCTACTTCCTCCAGGAAACCTTCTAGGGTTACCCCAGTTCTCTGCCAGCCGACAGCGCTTGTAACATTTCTCATTTGACACGTGGTACTGCTATTTGTCAGTCTGGGGGTCCTGCTTCCCCCCACCAGAATGGCTGGAGTCATGCCTATTCAAAGCCCCTGAGGGGTTCTGTCCAACATACCACACCCGGAAGGCACCTGAAATCAACTGTGGGGGAAGTTGTACCGTCCTTTCCTTCCCTCTCTACCACACAAAGGATCCTGCCAAAGAAACCCAATACCCGCTCCACCTTCAGAGCCTATGTTTGAAGTCCCCGGTGTCCATGCATCAATTTCCACCCAAGTAATTGCAGCCCATCACACACATCATCCCCTATATTTGAAACTCTTTGCGGTTGTCATGGGAACTGCCTTTGCCTTCATTCACTGATCAGGGCTCACAATTAGCTTTGGCAGCGGAAGTCTGTGTCAACAGCAATCACAAGGAGGAGGAGGAAGAGGAGGGGGAGAAGGAGGAGAAAAGGTGCTTCTCCTGGAGACTAGAGACTTAGCGGAGACAGACTGAACCCAGGCGCCCAGCAGCGCCCGAGGGAATACAGTCGGAGCCAGCCAAAAACTCCACCCGCCCGCAGGCTTCCCTCATCACAGAGAGAACATACCTGGGCACCCAGGCTAATACACGGGAGGCTGTAGCTCTGCCCAGACCCCCACAGGCCTCCTCGAAGCTTGGGAGAAAGTCTTATAGTCTATTTCCCCACCCCAAATTCAACAGCTTTGGGCCACCAAATGTTCCAGGATCCAAGCAAACAACAGATCTTAAGAGGTTGTAGAGAGGTGGGACAGGAATGCTGAGTAGTTTAGAAACTCAGGGACAGCGCCCACCCGAAGACTTCCAAGAGGAATTCACACAAAGCGTCTCACCTACCACCTGGAGGGCCTGGGAATACCCTCAGGGGCCCCCTGCAGTCAGTCCAGTCCTTCCACACCCTGCCACCAGTCGGGAGCATTCAAGAAGCATCTCCACACACCTCAGACTCAAGCAAGATGCCCCCTTCCTCCTGGAAGCCCTCTCACCCTTCACCTATGGCTACACTGAGACTCTCAGAACATATCTCCTCCCTTCCTCGCTGGGCCCAAAGGTGAGTAAGGCTGGTCTCTGCCCTCCAGGCGTCCCTCCTCCCTCACAGCCCTGGCAGCCTGTCCTGTAATTATTTGTTTCCAGGCCGGTCTCCCTCCCCAGACTGTGAGCTCATTAAGGACGGAGCAAGCGCTGCCTCCTCCTCCCCGCAGCTGAGGCTCGAGCGCCTGGACAGTCCCAGGCAAGACTCTCGCTGAATGAGGCTGGGAAGGCAACTCGCGGTTTGCGAGTCAAAGCAGTGTCTTCCTGCTTGGGAAACTGAAGCCAGTGCCGGAGGGAGTGCCGGCCCAACCCCAGCACAGGGGACACTGCCAGTCAGTCCCGCCGCCAGTCCCGCTGCCCATCCTGGGACCCGAGGAACATTCCGGCGAGGTACCTCTCCTCCTTGTCTCAGCACCAGGGCTTCCCGACGACCCACACCATACTGGGGCATGAACGCATACCCTTAAAGAGCAGAGCAATCCTTGAAGAGAGGAAAAGAGGAGACCCGAGTGAGCCAGTCATGTTCTTCCAGCGTGAATGGCTCCGGAGCAGAACAGACTCCATCTAGCCCAGTGCCTGGGTATTTGTTATTGACCCAACATCCCCACGCCCCTTCCTGAGGCTTCCTCCAGCCACGTGGAGGAGGGGTGGGGGCCGAGGGGGCACATGCCCTCTGGTAAACACCCCCAAAGGACTTCACCCAATGCAGCTCCCCTTCCGTTTGGAGGGTCCGGAACTGCTGCTCTCCCAGCAGCGTCTCTGTTCGCAGCCTCCCCAGCTAGGGGGCGGGGGGGTGGTCACTGGACTTGGCACTTACACGGGTCAGAGCCGGCAGTGGAGGAAGAACTTGTACAACCTGATGCAAGCCAGCAAGCCCCAGGCCCGGGGTCACCTGCAGGCCAGCCAGTCACCCCACAAGTCAGGTGCCAGCTTTCTCTCCTCCCTCAAAAACTAATAAAAACTTGGGCCATGGGCTTTCTTAGGCAAATGATAAGAGATGAGGCCCCATGGGGTGTGTCCACAGCAAGCACGGCAGCAGCCTCTGCCCTGCACAGGTCACACTCAGGTAGAGACCCACCCCCGCCTAGCAGCTGGCCAGGCTGAAAGAGGACTCAAGGGAGATGAAGGGGTGCCTTTCCTTTCTAACACCTCTCTTCCTGAGCGTCCTACCTTCAATCCACAAGGGAACTGTGAAGAAGTGATGGGGAGGGGAGTGGGGAATTAGTGACAACTCCTGAGACCCCTGATGTGGTCTTTCAACCAGTCGGAGGCCCAAGGCAAAAAGGAGACAACAGGGCTAGATGTAAATACAGGCAAGGCTCCCGGTGGTCAAGACTCCAAGACTCGGGGGTGGGAAAGGCCACTTCCCCCTAGGGAGCTTCAGAGACAGCCTTTGGGTGGGGAGCCACACCTCATTCCTATTGTTCTTTCCCCATAGCAGTGATTAAAACACAGCCCATGCCTTCCAGGAGAAGCAATGATGAGCTTCAGGGTGTGTTAGAGCCTAGGAAAGCACCAGCCCCTTCCACACCCCTCCCCGCTTACCTTAGAGGTGGGGTGGGGACAGGGATCCCAATCCAAAATATTCTTCTGAGAGCCGCCAGCACAAACAACCGTGTCCCCAACCCAGTTACAGGTTCAGTGAGGGTCCAGAGATCACACAGGGAAACTCCATATTCAACAGAACTTTTCAGAGTAATGGAAACATTCGCTATCTGTGCTGTCCTGGGCACAAGGCACTGGCCACTTGTGCATATTGAGCAACTGAAGGGTCGCTAGTACAGCTGAGTTACCGAATTTGGTTTTACTCCACTTTAATTAATTTAAATTTAAATAGCCACACAGGGCTAATGGCTACCATACTGGACAGCTCAGAAAGAGCGCATTTCCTAAATCTGGGGAGTCCATGAGTATTACTGAGAATCTACTGAAAACCACGGGCCCTCTCCCCTGAGAAAACACACCCAGTACCTTCACACATCATTTGGCAGAAATTTTCAGAAAGTTCACAGACTTTATTCCAACACAGGTCTGAGATTAGGTCTAAGATTGTCTATAACTTGACCAAAAACTTTTACTAAGAGCAATGTTTCTTCTGCAAAGTAATTATCTAAGTAATATGAAAACAGACTTGGTATTATACTTCACAGTCTCAACAGGAAACACCAAGCGTGGAAGCCCCCATCTGACAGAAGATGTCCTCATGACATCCCTACCATTCAACACCCAGCCTCTCCCCAGACATGGGCAGGCACAGGAGAGGCACTCCCTCTCAGGGCTGGCTCTTCATTTTTGGAACAGCTGTAAATGTTAGACATTTATTTTTTCTCTTCTTTTTTCAAAGTAAGCTTTACACCCAAAGTGGGGCTTGAACTCACAACCCCGAGATCAAGAGTCATATGTTCACTGACTAAGCCAGCCAGGCGCCCCTAGACAATTCTTTTTTCTAACACGGGTTCAATCTCCCTGCTTATAATTTCAATCCACTACTAAAAGTTCTGCACACTCCTCTACACATAGAAATTCCCTCTTTCACATAAGACTCACCTTGGCATCCTTCACTGCCAAGCTGAACAGCCCTGTTTCCTTCAGTTATCCTACATGTGACCATTCCGACAGATCTCAAGAGAAGCTGTCAACAACGCTTTCGGAGTTTCAGCTCTTCCTACTTGCTAGGAAACCAGGGTTCCTTACCTGTGTATTAGTTTTTCTTTTTTTCAACAAGTACAAGATTCTGGATTCACTGATTAGATTCCATCAACTCTGGCTGGGACCCGTTGCTCCAGACTGCCCCCACTTAACCCCTTGTTCTATCATTCAACTTAATACCTGCACCACAGCCCTCACCACTCCACCCCACTCCCAGAGCTGACACACCTACTCCCCACCAACATCTCAGGCATCTTAGGAAGATGGTACACATGCCTTCTCCTCCATAAGTCTTCAAACCCTCCCATAAGATCTAAGGTTCTATAAATACACCCCTCTTTCACAACCACCACCATATACTACTCTCATGGGCTCCAAGATCCTGTCAGGCTGCTTACCAGCAGACATCTTCCGAGAGCCCTCTCCTGACTATTCTCAAAACACACACGCACAAGTTCCACAAGTTCTTAGGGGGTTTTATTGATAACTCACTAGACTAGAAGGTAATGGGTTCCAGAAGAACAAGAATAAACCTGAAGTAAATCTCAAGAGGTTCCTGTCTCCCTGACCTGCAGGGCAAAGAAATGGGTTGGGTTGGGGCTACCTGGGTGGCTCACTTGGTTTCCACTCAGGTCGTGATATCAAGGTCGTGAGACCAAGCCCCGTGTCTGTGGAGCCCCACGCTCAGCTCCGAGTCTGCTTAAGTTTCTCTCTTTCTCCTTCTGCCCCTTCCCACACCCTGTGTATGTGCACCCACATGCACACTCTCTGAAATAAATAAATCTTAAAAAGAAAGAAAGAGAGAGAAAAGAAAAGAAAAAGGGGTGGCTCATCTTCCTTACTCCTGTTGGCAACTAGAGTTGTCTACCTGTTCATCCAGACTTACTTCTGGCCCCTTCTCCAAGCTCCACCCCCTTTTCCCAGTCACACAAGTGCTGAAGATCGGCTCCTCACACCATGCACATACAAATCACCTGGGAATCTGGTTAAAGCACAGTCCTAGGTGGGGCCCAAGATTCTGCAGCTCTAACAAGCTCCCAGGTAACTCAGGTGCTGCTGGTCCACTGAAAGGCACAGAGGACACATGGGCACTAGAAGAGCCCAGGCGGGCGCCCATCGCCTCGGTCTCTCATCTGCATCAGCGAATTTCCACCCTAACGACACATTAGATGCACCTGGTGGAGCCCCAGCCCGACTAGGTTCACCACAGACCAATTAAATCAGAATCTCTGAGAGTGGAACCCAGGGGATGGCAAAGTGGAATCCCTGGGCCACACGGTTGATAAAGAGACTGAACCAGGCGATTACGCCAGTGGCCTCTCTTCAGGATGACTTTAAATAAAAAGCTGGCCTTCTTATATGTCCAAGAAGCTGCAGGAGATGCCATCATTTATTTGCAGAAAACCAGATCTATTAATTTGGCTGGGCAGCTTTATAAAGAGCCACAGGGACCAACCCCACTCCCCAGAGCTCACCACCTGCCTTTCTAGTCTCACAAACCACCTTTTGAACAATCTGCTCTAGAGTGGGCCAAAACGGACGTCAAGCTTATGTGTTCATAATTTCCCCAATCTCTGCAAAATTGGGACTTTTTGCCTGTCTCCAGTCTTTCAGCCACCGTGACTGCATATTGTCACTCTGCAAGCGCAGGTGACTGTTCTGGGAGCCAATGGCTCACACTCAGGCTGACCGGCGGCCAGGCCCGCCCTCCCGAAGCACATAAGCACACCCGCGTAGTCTTCCCCAAGCTCACTCCTTCCCACACAGCAGGGCCCCGGTTGCTGTTCTCTGTCCCCAGTTATGTGGCCGAAGTTGTAAGCCTACTCTTCCTTCTCATTCTTGCCGGAGGAGTATACACAAGACGTTTATTGTCTTGGGTATTTTCCACCAGCCTCAGCACATTCTGGCCACTGGACTTCCTGACAGTCCTCTTAAGGGGTCAGACCACTCCTGAATCTGCCCTCAGCGACACGCACCCCCTTTCCACATATGGAGCGTGGCCTTCCCCCATCCACGCTCACTCAACAGCAGCCGGGGCAGCCACCCAGATGGCTCAGTTCTCCCTGCGTCCCACCACCTTCCTCCTTGGGGCACCATTCAGGGCTGTACTGTCAGCATTCCCTTTTGAGGGGGCAGTCCTACCCCTCCTGCTAAGTTCTCTTTTAGAGCCTGTGGCCATGGGGTTAAAAACTGTTTGCATTTGAAAAGCAATTTCTAAACTTTTGGCCAATGCCAGTCCTTGCCCAGCCTTCACTCCAGCTTTACAGACGCTAAGCTGGGGTTCCTTTCTCGACAATGGATCTGATCGCCTCTGTTTTACCAGTCAATTCTCTCCTTGTTGCTGGGAACTGGTGCCAGCCCGAGAGCACGGCTCCTCCCAGCCTCTGTCTTCAGAAACAGAGCGACAAGCGAGGCAAGAATTCACAGGTATTCTGATACTGTGGAGGGGTCCCCAACGCTGAGGTATCTGGTCTCAAAACTGGCAGAGAGCCACTGAAGCCACGTGGCCAAAGGCCACACAGTGTTTTCACACTATATATATCTTCCCATTTCTCTTCGTTTTCACCCACGATGTTCTCAGTCAAGGTTCCCACCTCACACACACGTTTCTCTAAGGAGGGTTTGGATTTTTTTTTCCATTAAGAGTTATTCTCTGGGGCGCCTGGGTGGCTCAGTGGATTAAAGCCTCTGCCTTCGGCTCGGGTCACGATCTCAGGGTCCTGGGATGGAGCCCCACATCGGGCTCTCTGCTCAGCAGGGAGCCTGCTTCCTCCTCTCTGCCTGCGTCTCTGCCTACTTGTGATCTTTCTGTCAAATAAATAAATAAAATCTTAATTAAAAAAAAGTTATTCTCTGACCCTTCCTATCAGGTGTTTAGTGCCTTCACCCATGAGCAACTTCTCAGTCAGGCCCAAGACCACAGCAGGTCCCGGCCCCCGGGTGTCCAGCCTCCTCCCCCAGCACAGAGACTGGCAAACTCCTCCCTCCTTCAGCCCGGCTCCAGGGTTCTTCTGTGAGCAAGCTACAAGCTGTCTAGAGATAAACACTTAATTTGTATTATATCTCTACAATTATCACTCAGAAACTAACTAATACGGAATTGTTTATGCATAAAGACACCACACTGTCTCCGTTTCTTTCACCCATCTCACCACCCCTCAGAGTTTGGGTTCACTCCCAACCATCTTCTCTAGATGTTCTAGGAATGTTTTGTCCCTGTCTATTGATTATCTACTATGTGCCAGACGTTATGCATATTTTAATCTCCATCAATCCTCACAACAACCCCGCAGAGATGGGTCACGCCATCCAACAACGAAGAAACCGAAGCTCAAGGGGCACCTGGGTGGCTCAGTCAGTTAAGGGTCAGCTCTTGAGCTCAACTCAGGTCTTGAACTCAGAGTCATGAGTTCAAGCCCTGCGTTGGGCTCCATGCTGGGCATGGAGCCTACTTTAAAAAAAGAGAGAGAGAGAGAGAGAGAAAGAGAGACACCAATGCTCAAGACAGTAAGCAGTATAGTGCTTACTTTGGGGTCCGAGGCATACTTTGTCTCCACACCCACCAAACCCTACTTTTCTAATTAGGCATCTTTGTTGTGCTACAAGTCACCACTCAGGTAAAAAGAATGTGAAGACTATCAGCCTCAGACATCAGCCTAGGACCTAAATCCTTCCTGCCATTAGGAAGGAAGACCGAAGTCCAGGAATGAACCACATCACGGCAGACAACCTCGCTTTCAGTCCCAGAGAGCAGTCACCTGGCTCTGGTGGGAGGGCCCATCCCTGGGAGCCATCTCTAGTCTTAAAACGATGAACTTCTTTTCTGAGAGAAGGGGCTCCACAGGACCTCCCCCTACACACACACACACAAACACACACACACACACTACAAAAAAGAGTGAGGAGAAGGGAAGAAAGACGGGAAGCTCAAGATAATGTTCCCCCTTTACAGAATGATACAAGGTAGCTGTCAGTAGACAGCTCAAAGGAGGCAGGGGGAGGTGGAGACAGGATGGAAGAAAAAGGGGCCTAGAAGAAGAAATGCCAGGGAGCAGGGAGGCAAGGAGATGGACTGGTTCTCAAGAGACTCCTGGATGCTGAGTCTTGCCCCACCGGAAGAATCAGGACCAAACTCTAAAGGTCCATTCCTGAGCCCAAACCAAAAACCACCCCCACATGTCAGGAATATGTCTCCCCCTTTCCCAGCCTCCCCAATCCCAGGACACATTCCCTCTGCTACTAGGTTGCTCAGGTCTAACTCTTAAGGTCCCGGCAGTCCCCCTGAGGCTGGTAAATTTGGGGCTGGTTCCCTGGCTCAGTCATGCAAGCAGAGCCTCTCGGGGTGTTTCTCAGCTCCATGACTATGCCAGAGATACGCTCATTAAATGCAGTATGGTCTGGACAGTGGTCCCACACTTTCAGCTTTCACAGACCCATTAAAAAAAAAAAGTCGTAGATCTAAAGCTACTAGTTACTATCTTGTATTTTACCAAGACTTTATTTTTATTTTTTTAAGTATTTTATTTATTTATTTGAGAGAGAGAGAGAGAGTGAGAGAGAGCATGAGAGCAGAGAAGGTCAGAAGGAGAAGCAGACTCCCCACGGAGCTGGGAGCCTGATGCGGGACTTGATCCCAGGACTCCGGAACCATGACCTGAGCCGAAGGCAGTTGCTTAATCAACTGAGCCACCCAGGTGCCCCTCAAGTAAAGACTTTTTTAAAAAAAATAGACCCACTTTCCATCAGCACCTCCATTTTGTAAAAGAAAGCACATTTTGAACGTCAAATTGAAAGGACCTATGCTTAAAACAGGTCAAAAAAAGCTCACTCCAATTGTCCCCTTTCTATTACTTCTCTAGAAACTGGGAGAACTTTGTTGTGGGCCAGCACTTGTCTACATGCCCGTATGCGGACCTTCTGTCTTGGGACACCTCGGGCCACCAGCCCCAGACGCTGGGGGCCTAGAGGGACAGCCGGCCATGGAGAGGTCCACAAGGATACAGATCTCTCAGCAGAGCTGTCTCTAAGCCTCAGCCAAGCCAGATCCCTGTATCTGAACCATGATCACCGGGCCGCCCAGGCCAGCAGCTTAGGCATAAGGATGACAGGACCCTGGCCTCACTCTCCGCCCCCTTCACTCAGCTATGCCGCACTGGTGCTGACCCAAGAAAAGCTGAGACACGGTTCGACAGTGCCACCGGTTCCAGGAACATCCAACTTGGAAAGATCAGCACCCCCTGCTCCTCGGGTTTGATCACAAGAGAAGTGGAGTGAAACACAAGTGGGGGGAGGGTGAACGCCTGAAGGAAGCAACCAACGGAACCAAGCTTTCAAAGCAGACTGAGGTCTTCCTTACACCAGAACAGCAGATCTCTTGCCAAGCAGTGAAGCCTACCCCTGCTCTTCTCCCGGCTTTCAGAAATGACCCACAGGGCCCCACACCAGCAGGATGCCAACTCCCCACGGCACCAGCAACATACAGGGGATGGACATGGTCTCCCAGGCTGGGGTGGGGAGCTGCCTGCTTTAACCAGAGACCGGGGAAGTCAAGCACAGAGCCTGTGGTCCCGGGCCATGACAGGCAGCTTCCACAGGGAGTGGACAGAAGGTGAAAAGAGCAAAAAACATCCCAGCAACACCCACTTCCCTGCCCCTGACACTTGGAGCTTCCTTCCCTGCCACGGGACCACAGCTCCATCAAGCTCACGGCACAGCTGGGCGCTCAGCGGTCAGGGAAATCCCGAGCGCCAGCCGCCAGCCCGTGGAAGCCACAGGTGCCCTAGCCCTCAGAAGCCCGGCGGCTCCCAGCCCAGCTGGAAAGGGCTTCAAAGGCCATCAAGCGTAACCCCTCCATTTCCCCAGGGAGAAGACAGGCCCAGAGAGGGGCCCCGAGTCTTCTGAGCCCTCGGACAAATCAGAGGCTGAGTGGAGGAGCCCCGCAGACAGCGCAGGCCGCCGACTCTGTCCAGCGCCAGTTCCGCTGCCTAGAGCGACCTCAGCCGCTCCACCGCTCCTCCCAAGCTGCTCAACTTTGCTCATCACTACTCCTGCCAACTCTCCGCTATGGAGGCTGCCACCAACCTCGTGCTGGCAGCCCGCCACCCGACTAGAAGGGGAAGATGGCCAGTGCAGGGTCACTACCTCTCCACTTTCCCCTTTCATCTCGTCCCCGCTCCTCCTTTCCTCCATCCCCCTATTCCAAATAAAGGGGGAGTACTCTCTCCTGGGCTTGACAGGGTCTCAAAAGTACATCATTCATTCATTCACGCATTCATTTCATTAGTCTCCAAGTGCTGACTAAATATCAAGGAACTGGGCCAGGTCCTGAGAACACAAGAGATAAAGAAAAGTATTTGACCTCCAGAAGTACTTCAGTCCAGTAGGGGAACCCAAATCATGGGTTGTCATTAAATTTCCAGTTCCAGCTGGCGCTCTTGCTATCTTTCTGAGAAGAATGATGGGGCCATCCCATTCCGTCAGGGCAGCATAAAACCACCCTGTCACCCTAAATCTTTCTTTCCAAATCCCTCAGTCTCTACCCCTTACCTGACACCACCACTCCCCATGTCACTCAAGCATTGGTGTGACCCTGAAGTAGACCTGAGGCTTCAAGCAGGACAAAAAAAAAAAACTTCTAGAAATAAGGCTGGATGTGTCCTGCGTCAAATGCAAACATCAGAAACGAGAGTGCTGGCCGGAGCCCCCTGCTCCCTGGTTCCTTGCTTACAAACCATCAGCCCGGCAAAGAAGCACAAGCCCGCTCGGGCCCATGGCCCCATCCAGAATTAGACCGAAAGGAGAACGGAAGCACGGGCTGAACAGTGTCCGACAAGCCCCCGGGAGGACAGCGGTCGGTGGTAAGGGCAGGGCGGCCGAGCAAGGGCCCGCTTACCTCCTTGAGAAGCCCCACCTTCTTCTTCAGCACCTCACACTTGCGCAGTTTGCAGATCTGGTGCGTGCGGCGGTTGGTGCAGCTGGTGCAGGCCCCGCAATTCTCCAGCCGCCGGCAGGGCTCACAGGTACCACACCGTTTTCGTTTCTTTCGCCCATCTCCACCCCCTCGGAGCTGGGGCTCGCTCCCAGCCATGGGGAGCCCAGGCCCCTGGAAACCCCCTACCATCACCTGGCCCTGAGGGAAGTCATAAAGGCCTGGCAGTTCCGGCTGGACCGCCAGGGGCACCTGAAATTGGCTCATGGTGCTGCCAGGGGCAGGGGCATAGGTGCCAGAGAAGGGCCGCGGTCCAGCGTCCTGCCTGCCCGCCAAGGCCCCCCACCAGGTCCTTCTCTCCAAAGACAGTCAAGAGTGCACAAGGATGAAGGCAAGTAACTCCAGTATCCAGGATGGGCGCCTCTTCACCTCCTCTGCAGCACTCTGGCCGGGCTCAGCCAGGGGCCACTCTCCCATCTGCTGGAGCCCAGGATCTGGGGCAGGACACCAGCAGCGGTCCCCAGAGAAGGGATCATCTTGGCTGGGCGGGCTCTTCACCCTCACCCACCCTGGACCCAGGCATGAGGTGAGCAGGTGGGTGTGTGGTGGGGGCTGGGCAGGCTGAGGAGTTTCTCCTGGTACTTGTCCTGGGGGGGCGGGGGGGAGCAGGATGATGGAGAAGAAGGCAGCGTTGCCTAAAAAAGAGACAGAAAGGGGAAGCGCATCACTGGAGGCTCAGGGACAACTTTCACATGTTACCTCTTCCTGCTTCTGGAAGAAGAGAAAATGGGGGAAGAGAAAGGGCTTGCTCACACGAAGTGTGCCCAGAACCTCTGGCAGGGCGCACCGGCACCCGCTCCCCGCCTGCGGGAGGAGGCCTTGCGCCTGATGGGGAGGTGCCGAGGGAACATGCCCGACGAATATAAGGGGGTAATCAAGGTGAGATTTCTAAGAAAGTTGTCCCCTCCCCCCCACCCCCCCCGGGCTTCGGAGAGTTTCACCAAAATTCCCACACACACACACACACCCCTCACTGGAGGTCGCTGGGCCCTCCCCGAGGGAGCAGGGCTTTCAAAATAAAGTTTGCTGAGAGCTTCGCTACGCCGGGCTGCCCGAGCGCCCCCGGCACGGAAGCGGCCTGGACGGGGGCGCGCCCGGGGTAGCCCGCGCCGGCCGCCCCGCCGCGCCCCCCTCCCCCGCCCGTCGGCCAGACCGGGGAGGGAGGCCCGCTCCGCCGAGGGGGCGCGGGGAGGGGGGCGCGCTCCAGCTCGGGCCGGGCCGCGCGCGCGCCGCCGCTCGGGCTCCTTTGTTCTGGGGCCTCGGCCGCTCGGCTCCGGCGGCTCCGCAGCCCCCGCCCCGCCCCGCCGCCCCCGCCCGGCTCCGCTACACTGTGACCCGTAGCACCGCCGCCCCGTCCCCCGCAACAAAGTAGCGGCACCCCCCCCCTCGGCCGGCCCCCGGGCCGTCCCCTCCCCCCCTCCCCGGGCCGGGCCCCCCACGCCTCCCCGCCGCCCCTCCCCCACCCCGGAGCCGGAAAGGCACCGACTGCACCGACCTGCCCGCCGCCTCCGGGGCGGAGCGCACAAAGGGGCAAAGTTTCCCGGCCCGCGCTGCCGCCGCCACCACAGTCGCGGCCGCCGCCGCCGCCGCCTGGGGCGCCCGCCTCACGGAGCGCCTGGCCGGGCCGAGCTCGGCGCGCGGAGCCCCCCGCCCGGGCCGAGGAGGGGACGGCGCAGGAGGAAGGAAGAGGCAGCGGCGGCCGCGGCGGCAGCAGCAGCAGCAATGAAGGCGTCCGCGGGACTCCCCGCCCCCCGCGCGCCGCGGCACGTGCTCGCCCGGGGACTCCCCCGCCCGGGAGGGCGCGCACGTGCGGCCCGGCCGAGCCTCGCCGGCCCTGCCGGCCCCGCCGCCCCCTCCGCCGGGCCCGGGGCTGCGCGAGGGCGGGGGTGAGGGGGGAGTTCCCTCGGAGGGGGGAGGGGACGGAGCGGGCAGCCCGGGAGCCGGTGGCGGCAGGGCCCGGCTCCGCCGCCGCGCCTCTGCACCTGCAGTACCTCCCCACCCCCGCGTCGGCCCTCCCAGGACCCGGCTGCCACCTTGGGGCTGGCGGCCCCAGCCCTCCGGCGCTTCTGCAGCCCGGGCAGGCGAAGCGGGCCGCGCGGGGTGGGGCACGCGGACCTCCCAGCCTAGGCCCTCGGCCGAGCCGGCCCCGGTGTCCCCACTTCCTGCCGCTCCCTGTGGGCCGGAGCGGTCCGGGACGGCCCCGAAGCCCCCGGGAGCCCTGAGCTCCGGGCCTGACTGACCCCCCTCTCCCGGCTGTCGCTCGCTCATTCCGAGGCAGGACAATGGGGGACATCGCGCGTTTGCGTACCGAGTCAGCCTGGCCGGCAAGGAGGGGGTACCCGGGGGCAGAGGCTGCGGGCCGGCCGCGGGGCACCCTCGCAGGGGTCACGGCCGAGCGCCGTACTCAGGCGGACCCCAGGGCCCTGCCATCGCGAGCCTCCCCCGCGCCGCACTCGGCTCTTTCGCGTCGAAAACAAAGACTAACCCGATACCCCCGCCCTGCCTCCCAGAGGAGGGGGAACGGGCGCGTCGCGGAGGGTAACGGGGGAGGACAGCGTTCAGGAGGGGCTCGGAGAGCCTCCGCGGGGGCCGTGGCGCAACCAACCCCCATTAGCCGGTGCACACACTTTGAAAAGTCACCCTGGGCTGTTTTCCAGGCAGAGGACAAGGAGCACGGCACAAGAATATTTCCAAGTTGCCAAACTGCCCGTTCTCTCTGCTGCTTTTTTTCCCTCACCTGTTGTGCAGGCCAAGTTGAAATTCCAGGTTAAATTAATTCTGCTCCACCCATCTGGCCTGACTGCTAGGCGAGTGCCCGAAGCTGCCTTCCACCTACCTGGGTTGCTGGGGAGAAGGGTGGGTCTCTAACACATACATATACACACACACACACACACACACACACGCTCGCGCGCGGGCAAGTCCTGGCAGAAACAACGACGGGGCGGACTGGCCTGACCAGTTTGGGCGGTGCTCAGAGAGCCAGGTACCTGGCAGGCATCCCCGCCCGGCTGAAGCTAACAACTCAGCCAGAACTGGAAAAAGAGCATTCGGCCGGCTATTTAGAAGAAACAAAAAAAGTAACTGATCTCAAGTACCGCTGTCCAGAAAGCCCTAGGCGGTAGGAGAAGCCGGGGTTCTGCCTGGAACTTCCCTCCTCGCAGGCCTTTTTTTGACAGCCTGCTGCAGCGGCCGGGGTTGTCAGCTGTGGGTGGGTAGGAACATGGCTGCGGTACTTACTTCCTACCCGGGTGCTTGAGAGGACTAAAGAGTTTCTGTTCAGGGAAGTCTAGAGCTTGTGAAGAGATACTTTGAGAGTGTAATTTTCAATCAAACATGAGAACAGGTTGTGGACTTGAAATTGTTGTCAGTGTAATAAATGTTTAATGTTTTCAATAATTTCAGGTTAATGAAAATTATGTAAAAGAAAATGTAGAATATACAGAGAACTTGAAGACAAACATCACCCAAATACAACCCCATTTAACTATGTGCTACATTTCCTTCTAGCCTTTTCTATTTGTAGATTAGTTCCTTTTTTTAATAACGTGGTTGTACACACTCTGATTACCCAATTTGCTGCCTTCTTTTCACTTTATACCATAAGCATTTCCCTATTTGTTTCACAATCTCCAGATAGACAGCATGACAGTGGGGCGAAGCAGGTGGCTTAGGGACAGCAAATTTTGGGTTCCAGACCCAGCTGTGTCATTTGCTAGCAGAGTGACCTTGAACAAGGTACTCACCAACTCTGAGAGAATCCAAGTAGTTGGCCTAGGGCATTCTAGACAGCATAACTTGAAATCAGTTACTTCTTTTTTTCTTCATAGGGCGTAATAAATGAGAACAGTTACTGTCTCACCCGTAGAACAACCTTGTGAACTAGGTACTATCATGAAACTCATTTTACCGATAAAGAAACAGAGAGATTAAGTAACTTGCCCAAGGTCACTCAGCTAGCAAATGGTAGGTTCAGAATTTGAGCCTGGCATCTTTCCTCCCATATTCTGAGCAATTTACTGTGCTAAAGTACTCTCTACCAGCCATCTATGGGAGCAGGGATTGTTTCACAAAACCCCGGAGCTTAGCTAGCTAGGTGGATGCTGGTGCCATTCACCAAGCAGAGTGCGGCAGGAGACGTGCCTGGAGCCATCCATGTGGAGCTGGAAACACACACGTGAGCCTCATTGCTGAGCACAGTGTGGGGCCTCAGGTGTGGAGGGGCTCACGGTAGCTGACACGGAGAGTGAAAGGAAAGGGCTCCAGAGAAACAGCCCTGACAAGAGGCCAGCCACAGGGACTAACAAGGAGCAGCCAGGGAGGTGGGAGGGGAACCAGGCCCAGCCAGACACCTGCCTGTGTTTTCCCAACTGCTTCTCCCTCTGGAACCCTGCCCTTCTCATTTGCTCATTCCCTGTGCCTAGGGAACCCCCCCACACACACGCCCTGCCCCAGCTACTCCTTCTCCCTGCCAAATTCCCACTCATCCTGCAAGTCTCAGCATAAATGCCAGTTCTTCTATGAAACTTTTTCCAGCTCCCTGGATTCCAGAGCCCCACTTAACCCCCCCCCCAGAAGTTTCATGCTCCCTCCCTTTGCAACACTTATCTTATCACCATTGTAATTGTTGGTACATTTCCCTCCCAGTTACTCTGGGCTCCTAGAGGGCTGGGACCTTGTCTTTTCACCTTTGTAACTGTACACCTAGCACTGGATCAATATGTGTTGAATGAAGAAATGAAGTCAGTAGAACCTGATCAATGACATATCCCAGTGACATCAAAAACCCACAGGCTTCCGAGCGTTTGTTTTGTCTTTTTTCTAGCGGGCCTTCTCGGCCCTGCAGCGTCCTGTGCTGCCGGGTTACTCCTTCCTCGCACTCAGGGCGGCAGAGCAGCCTGAGGTGCCCAGGAGCCTCTCCGCCCGCCCGGAAGCGGCATTAAGCTAGAGGCCGTGGTTTGCTAACTGTGGTCCCCAGATGCAGCATCACCCACACCTGGGAACTTTTTAGAAATGCAAGCTCTCGGGCCCCACCTAAACCTACTGAAGCAGAAACTGCAGGTGCGCACCCAGCGCTGTGTTTTAACAAGCCTTCGGGTGATGCACGCTGGAGTTGGACTCGCGGAAGCCGGCGCTTGGGAAGCCAGATCAGCACCCAGGCGGCGGCCAGGATCAGGCCCCAGGCGCTTAGAGGAAGTAGACCGGGAGAGGCTCCTTTTAATTAAGCAGGGTGGTTCACCACCCCCCCACCCCCCCACCCCCCCAGCACCCCAGCGACCGAAGACGCAGCCTTTTTTAGGCCAGGACTCCGGTGAGGTCAGGACCTGGCTACCGCAGCTGCCCCAAGGGTTAGAAAGGGAAATCCCGTCGAGAAGGAAACAAGCCCAGTGGACTGCGAGCTCTGCAGGGTTGGCAGGGGGCGTTTCCCTGGCTGGGGACGGAGGTGGGGCTGGGAAATCATGAGGACTTCCCGCTCCCCTGAGGAACGGCGGTGGATTCAGCACGCAGCGAAGAGCACAGGGAGTTGGGTTGGATGTGCCCGCGTGGTTCTTCTGGAAGTCACTTCGTGGAATGAACGCTGCCGCTTGCTTGTGGAACCTTCGGATGATCGCGTGTGACTAACCTCTGAGATGCTTGGCCCTGCTCCTTCTCTTTAGCTAAGACACAATTTGTCCTGTCTGAAGGAGCTTTGCACTATGGAACCTTTTGCAGAAACGTAAACATACAGCCAGGTCCCCACCTGGGCTTTAAAGATTGAAGGCATGGGGGTGGGGACATGTTTCTTCTTTGGCCCTGTACTGGTTAAAAATATCATCAGCTAATGTTTTCGTAGAGCTTTCCTGTTTCAAAGCACTTCTACATATATTATTCTGTCTGCAGAGTGGCGAATACTCCAAGTGCAAGTGTTACTTTCCTTTTCTTTCTGTGACATAGCTTTTATTCTTATTATCGCCATCTCACAGATAAAGGAACAGGGACTCAGAGAGGTAATTTGTCCAAGGTCATTCACTACCAGGTGGCACAACTGGGCCTACAATCCAGGACCTCTGTAATTCACCTATCAGGGCCAGAGCTGATATGGGGCAGAAGCCGGCATTTTGCTCCTAGGAAGAGAGAGATGTGTCCGTAGATTCCTTTTGATCATGCATTGGTTAGTCTGATGTGTGTAGCATATCTAGACCGTTTTCTGAGTAACTCAGCAAATGCTTTCCTGTTTTATTTTTGAATTTAGGCTGAATCAAATAGACTCTATAACTTGCAAGGAGTATGAGAGGTCCCCACCGTAACAGGAAAAAGATGAAATAACCTGGAAATCTTCCAGCCTAGGGGTGCTGGGCAGGAGGGTGGGAATTTTGATGGACTCTGAGACACAGGCTGCTGAGTACCAAACAGGTATAAAGGCCTTGGTAACCCCACACCCAAGCCTTGGTTTGACCTGATGTAACAGTCAGGATCCATTAGGTTTCATGATAATATCAAGCCCCATGTGTCAATCATGAAATATGTCCACTGGGGGCCAATAGGAGCTCTGTTTCCCATAGACACTCGGGGACTCAGGCAGCTGCAACTGGACATGATGCCTCCTTGACCCTGAAGGCAGGAAATGAGGATGGGGCAGATCAAGCACTAATTTCCAAAATGCTTACCTGGAAGCCATTCACATCATTTCTGCTCTCATTTCAGTGGCCAAAGCAAGTCACAAGGTGGCCAGGAAGCACCGTGCTTGCTATGCTCCCATGTGCCTGGAAGGAGAAGCAAAGATTTGGTTAACAGCACTAATAACACGAGATAGTGGATGTGGATATTCGAGGGGTGTGTAAGTGCAATCAGTTCCGCCCATTTCATGAGTGCTTCTGCCTCCTGGGGACGAGAATCTGAGATTCCCATTCTATTGGGTTGTCATTTCTCCCATTAGAGAGGATTCTGAGACTTAGACCAGGGACAAGGAAATCTGAGCAGAGGGAAGCATAGTGGAAGAGAAGAGTGGCAGTGGGGCAAACTCAGTAGAAATTAATGTTGAATTGAGAAAGAATCCAGCAGTGGAAAGGACTCAGGGTATCTCTATCACCAGGGACCCATCTGCTAAAGGAAAGTTCTAAAACAGCAGAGCGATGGCAGAAGCATTTCCTGCCTTCTCACCATTCACTCCCACTCATCCTTCCTGGCTAAACTTGGGTGACACTCCAGGAAGCCTTTGATGGTCTCTCAAGAATGAACCTTCCCAGCGCATTGTTAGAGTGCCTGGATCTGTCCTGTGAACTGTGCTGTGGGAATAGAGCACATCTCACTCAGGGCTGCCCTACGGGGGGTGTGGTAGAGTCTCAGCATGAAGGCAGAGCACCCAGCAGGAACCCAGGTGAGAACAAAATGATGGTGGCTTCCAGGTGGGTTGTGAGGTGAGGGTGGAGAAAAGTACTGGAGAGAGATTTACAGAGTCAAGTCAACAGGGTAGGGACCGATGATACAAGGACGTATGGAGGAAGGTTTTGGAAGAGCAAGGTCAGCCTTTCTAAAAGGAATTTGTTTTAAAAAAAAAAAAAAGGTGGAGAGTTGGGGAGAGGAAAGCACAGAAAATACGTGCACTATGAAGTAATGAAATTCATGAGCTACACATCTTAAGAACCCAGCCGTAGCGCTGCAAAGCCTTCTTAGGAAGAGTTGAGCATCCCTACAAGATGGCTTCGACTCCAACCTGTTTGTCCCATTGCCTTGTTTCCATACGCCGCTCCCGTTCCATCTCCGCAGAGCAGGAGCCTGTCCCATCTGAGACCTGAACTTGATATCAACCCCTTCATTCTCAAGGTTCCCCTTCCCCATATCCTTTATGCATGAGGGTCAAGCCCCATTTGTAGGAACTGTGCAATGCTGGCCAACCCATCCTTAGAGCCCCTACCAATCCACTTGGCCATTGTGCGCCCCTCCCCCCACACCTCCCTTTTCCCCAAACACTGAGATGCTTCCTCTGGGTGCCTGGGCTCCATTTCCAGCTCTGCTGTACACTGGCTTGTGACTGTGGGTAAGGTAATTCCCCTCCCCCAGCCTCCTTCCCATCTGTCCAAATGCTACTTATACCATTTCCTTTGCAGAGTCCTTTGTAGAGGATCAAAGGAGCCATGCTATGACAATGTCCTGTCTCGGACCTTCGTGTATAGTAGGCACTCAGATGGTCCCTTCCTTTCATCCCGTCCCATCCCCTGGTTCCTCTTCCCCATTCACAGAGAAAGGGGCTTACAATATTTTAATCACATGTAGCCATGACAACCGGAGTTAAAATGTATACAATCGTTAGGGAGGATATTATGTATTACCTAGGAGAAGGGAGGTAATGATGTCCAGGTGCCCAGGATGGGACTTGCCCCTGAGTAGAAGCCCCCCCAACAGCCTCCCCAGCTGAAGACGACATTCCTCCAAATGCGTCCTTCCCTACATATTCAAGCAGCCCTAGCGCCTGCCACCTCCACTCTAAACTGTCCTGAACTTGTCCCCTCTCTCAGCCTCCAGGTAGCTACCCAGCTCTCACTCCCGCTCCCCTCCTTGCCCTCACCCCGAGGCCTCCTTTCTCACAGACATGGATCCCACCGCCGTGGATTCAGACCTCCTGGGCCTGGCAGTCTCACCAGAGCCCTGGACTTGAAAAGATGGGGCGCCTGGGCCATCCTGCAGCCTATCAGGAGAAGAAGTTTCAAAGCCTAGGCTCTCCAGGTGTGACAAGTGGGCGTGCAGCAGCCACAGCCCTGACGGTGTGCAGGAGAGCAGACTCTCAGGAGGCCCCAGAGCTACTGAATCAGGCTCTTCGTTCCAACGAGCCCTCCAGGTGATTCCTGGGCACCCTACAAATGGAGAAGCTCTGCTTGCAAAATCTTCAGGGATAAACAGACTAGAGATGAAAAAGCCGCAGTACTTCCCCATGGAGCAGGCGAGGCGCTCTTGGGAACACCTGCACTGATGGACTGAGTCATTCGAGGTCACTCCGGCAGCGTTCCTGGGGAGGTAGTCTGTATTGCCAACACGGCAGTGTTTACCTGCTAAGGCAGGGAAGGGGTGGGTATGAGCTGATGCCGCCCTCTCCTTGCCATTCTTTAGGTTGTCCTCCTGAAGACAGGACTAGGCCATGACCCACATCCACCTATCATTGGCCATTCCAAACCACAATAAAGCACGAATTTGAACATCCAACTTTTGGAAAACAATATAATTATTTATGCTGAATCAAAGCCTTTCAGACAGAAAAGGGGTGTGAAGGCAGAAAGAGGCCATAGCGAACATGCAGATTAGCGCCTCAAACAGGAAGGTGCAGTGGGCAAAGGGCACGTGAGTGAGGCGGTGATGAGCACTCAGGCACCCCCTCCCCCAGATCCACCAGCCCCAGAAGAATCTCGAAGCTGCTAGATAAAGGAGGGAGAAGAACAAGGCCACACAAGAAAGCTGGAAGCAACCTACAGGGCCTGGGGGAAGAGCTGATGGGTGTAGAAAGTCGATGCTGTGAGATTTTTGGAAAATATCCCCAGGGCCCAGGGAGGATGCTGCCCCTTGGCCATAAGAGCCTCCTTGGAGGCAGGCAGGCAAATTCCTTTCGTGATATACCTGAGATGCAGGGTCTATGCACAGGACATCCAGTTAAATTTGAATGTCAGAGAAACAACATATCATTTCTTAGCATTTGTATATACCAAATGCTACATTTCCAAAGCAGCCCTGTGCCAGGGTTAGAGTCTGTTCCCAAGGCCTGCGACCAGGGGAGTTTGGGGCTGAAAGTCAGTCTCCACCTAAGGCCCAGTGGTACCTTCCTATGACCTACCCTATTTCTGAAATCGGAGAGAAAATGGGCTTTGTTAATTTTAGGGTGGGGCAGTCTTTTATGAGAGAGGCTATGCCATATTGTTTGCTTTTAAATGTTTTGTCCTACAAAGGTGGGGCCTACCAATGTGTTTTTCACATTATTATGTATCAGGTAGGGCAGGTCAAGGAATGTGTCCTAAAAAGTATTGTAGTTTTGATCATTTCAAGTCAGGTTCCTGTAAGAGATGAACTGTTTCTTAGTCCAGACCAATAAAATCCTGCTTAACCAGAAAAATTGCTCCTATGTAAGCAGACAATTATTCACTGAGACCTGTAGAAGAGACTGTTGGTAACTGTTTATCTGATCAGGTAGTCTAAAGGTATTACTGCGCACAAAATCAATAGATTCTTCTGTACATCAACAACCCAAATTAAATGCTAAATTTTGGGAAAATATTTCCAAAACAAATGAACAGGAAAAGTGTTATATATACTTAGTATTCTTTTTTTTTTAAAGACATTATTTATTTACTTGACAGAGAGCACAAGCAGGGGGAGCAGCAGGCAGAGGGAAAGGAAGAAGCAGGCTCCCTGCTCATAGGGAGCCTGATGGGGGATTCAATACCAGGATCCTGGGATCATGACCTGAGCCGAAGGCAGATGCTTAACCGACAGAGCCACCCAGGCACCCCTATACTTAGTATTCTTAATGTGTAAGAAAAAACATGAATATCCAAAGTAAAGGGGGGAGGCTAATTATGTGAACACTCACAAAAGAAGGAATACAAATGACCAATAAAAATATAAAAAGCCCAACCTCATTAATAATCATAGCAAACTGGTAGATTATAAAATGAAAATATTCAATTTTGCAAAGACTGTAACAATTCTCTTTCCCAACATATGGGAATACAAATGGGCAAAAAGAAAAATCTGAAAAAGATATGCAGTCCAATGTTAATCACTATTAATGTTGTAGACCATATCTTTATTTTTTTTAAGATTTTATTTATTTATTTGACAGACAGAGATCACAAGTAGGCAGAGAGGCAGGCAGAGAGAGAGAGGAAGGGAAGCAGGCTCCCTGCTGAGCAGAGAGCCCGATGTGGGACTCGATCCCAGGACCCTGGGATCATGACCTGAGCTGAAGGCAGAGGCTTCAACCCACTGAGCCACCCAGGCGCCCCTAGACCATATCTTTAAAAATCTGTGTTTTAGGATGCCTGGGTGACACAGTTGATTTAGTGACACTCTTAGTTTCAGCTCAGGTCCTGATCTCAGAGTCGGCTTTGTCCCTTTGTCCTTGCTGCCCCTAAAACAAATAAATCTTAAAAATATCTTTTCTGTTTTAATATTAAAATAGTGGTTTTTTTGTTTTTTTTTTAATTTTTTTTAAAGATTTTATTTGTTCACTAGACAGAGAGAGAGAGAGATCACAAGTAGGCAGAGAGGCAGGCAGAGGGGGAAGGGGAATCAGGCTCACCGATGAGCAGAGAGCCCGATGCGATGCGGGGCTCAATCCCAGGACCCTGAGATCATGACCTGAGCCGAGGGCAGAGGTTTAACCCACTGAGCCACCCAGGCGCCCCTAAAATAGTGTTTTTGAAAAATATTTGGCAACATTGGAAAACACTTATGAAATATATGAAATCATATACATTTGTAAGTAGATACGCAGAAAGACAGGAAGAGAATACATCGCAATATTAACAATGGATCTCTTGATGATTTTTTTCTCTTCATACCTGTCTTCTAAGGGCTCCTGGCTGGCTCAGTCATTTAGCGTCTGCCTTCAGCTGAGGTCATGATCCCAGGGTCCTGGGATCGAGCCCCACATCAGACTCCCTGCTCAGCAGGAAGCCTGCTTCTCCCTCTCCCACTGCCCCTGCTTGTGTTCCCTATCTCCCTGTGTCTCTCTCTGTCAAATAAATAAAATCTCTTAAAAAAATACCTTTCTTCTAAAACTTTAACAAATAATATTATTCCTATAATGGAGAAATGAAAATTTATTTTTGAAAAAAGACACATGGAAAGCAGTTCCTTGAGAAAGAAGAAAGCCAACCCTGATTACTAACAGAATGATTGTGGCTTTGCACATTGCAGCCACCTGGAGAATTCCAGGAATCCTGGTGCCCAGGCCCCACACCCAGAGATTCTGGTTGAATGGATATGGGTGGGGGCCCCAAGCCTCATGTGCTTGGCAACATCTAACCACATTTGGGTGTGGTCTAACATGCAACCAGGCTGGGAACCTCTGCTTGCCGAAGCCATCTCACGTTTTGGCAGAAGTTTAGGCCTCTGGTACTGGACGAACTGCAAGACCTGGTTTCAAGCCCCAGCAGTGGCCCTCTGTAGCTGTGTGCCTTAGGCAAGCTGTCTAACTGAACCTCAGTTTGTCTGTCCGTAAAATGGGGATATTTGGTGCCTACCGCAGGAGTTGGGGGTATGGCTTCTAGGAGAGAGTAAATAAGAAAGGTCTGCATGAAATAGAAGCCTAACGAATGAGCTCTTTGTTAGAACCTGGAAACTCAGATGATAACAATTATCTTTGATCAGTGAAATATCCTTGGCAACATGTGAACCCATGCAAATAAGCAGGTTTGTTTCTAAGCTCTGTCAGTCTTGTAATTTGACTTGATTTGGAGATTCAGTAGGCAGGTGCTGTCAGATGTGGATACCCAGGATGGTCTTAGCCTAAGGGCTCATGGCCAGTGGACAGCAGCCAATAGATCTGAGTTGGTTCAGACCATTTGGTCATCTTGCTTTGAGAGGTGGCTGCCTTCCAGAAGCCCAAACCTTGTTCTCATGAAAATGTGCCTTTGCATTTTAAATACCTACTGCTTCCAAATACGTGTTCTTATTTAACCATCTCCTTGGGAGGCTACGTGGCCACTGCTTAAAATGTCTTAGGAATTCCTCTTTGGAGATTGCTTTTGTCTCAGCTACATTTTTTTTTTCCCTGGGTAGTTTCAATCAGTGAATTCATTCTCTATCCTTTGAAGAGGAGCTTAATTTTAGAAAACAGTCAAAAATATCTTTCAGAACCAAACCTGATGATTAAGATGGTATTCAAGCCTGGATAAGACTGTCTTTTTTTAAGCAAAGAGGTCACTCGTGAAGAACACGCTTGTGCCTGTCTCCGTACCCCACTCATTCCCAGCACCCTGCACTCGGCCTGGGATCCAGATGTTCAACATATTCCTGTTGAATGGTGACCACAGCTTGGCTCTCTACTGGGACCCATAAACTGGCTCCAAAGGTAAGTCTGAAAAGGCTTTGGACCAAAACAGCCTACTTGGAATTAACAAATTCTAGTTTGTATGCTGATTAGAAATTAGTCCCTTTCTTTGGTAAGTATGCTCTCTCTCTCTCTGTCTCCTGTATACCTTATGCATTTGACTGAAGAGAAAATGTTGCAGTTCCTTCCCCTTACCGGGGCTAATACTGGATTTAGTTTCCTAAGGCAACACTAATCAGTGACACTGGACAAATCCAAGCATTTTTGGAATTATTTTTTGGGCTGACCCAGTCCACAAAACAACCAATTAGGTGTTGTTAACAAGAACAATGCCTGAAACAAGACTCACTTTTTCACCTAAGGGTTTCGAGTTGCTGACATTAATCTGGTTTTGCACACCTCCCGCCTTCATGAATTTGAGGAGTGTGGAGTTATACAGCTCCCAGCCGGGAAGGAGAACACTGGCCTGAGCCAGGCTCCCGGGCTGTCCCGGCTCCGCCCGTAGTAACTGTAGTAACTGCAGCCTGGGGAAAACATTTTACACTTCCACCTTCATCTTTCTGTCCTTATCTATGCGGTGATCTCACACTCTTAACGTCACGGATGCAAAACTGAGAACCATGCAGGCTGACAAGAGGCAGGGAGGGCGGTTGGAAGGTGACGGAGAGGAAAGCAAGGTCCTGCTCAGGTAGCGGGGAGAATTCCCCAGCAGAGCCGGTCTCAGCGGCGGCAAAGTCTCTGCTCTGAAGGAGAAAGAAAGCCAAAGCCAAAGCTCAACAGCTTCTGGCCATGGAACCGTTTCCAGGAAGGGAACACGCAGGTCATCTGAGGTCAAGTTCAGGGCACGCAGCCAGCCGCCAGGCGGGAAGGAAGCTGCCGTGAATGCCTGCTTGCTTGCTCTCCAAGCCCTTCACCTTCTGATCACAAGTCCTGTATCAGCCCCTTTGCCAGGTCTCCCAGGGGACCTCAGCGGCTCTTTCCAGACCCGGGCATCCTGGCTCTGGCCTCACAGACTCAGCCCACGCCGAGGTGCTAAGGGGAAGCTAGTAGGACACAGGGTGAACACTGGAGGCTGGTCGGCCTGTCATTGCCTTGCAGAGCAGAGAGCCCCAAGGGCTCTATTTAAAGCCTTTGAGCATTCCTCATCTGCCCCATTGCCCTCCCCACCCCTAGAATGCGCAGGAGACGTTCCTAGCTCTCTGCCTTTGTCCAAGGCGCTAACTCCACAACCACTTATCCCATCTTCTGCTCTACAGACCCTCTTCCCGTGTGGTGCCCGGCTCACAGGCCCCGGGACCCATGCAGCTGCCTTCGCCGGAAGCAGCAATGGCTCTTGTCTGTCTTGCATCACACTTAAGCACACGTCCTCTCTCCCCATTTGGGACCACGCGGTACCCACACTTCACTATCACGTCCTGCGTCTTCCTTTGCCCACACCCCTTACCTGCCTGGTCTGCCCTTACTTCCTGCCTCCCGTCCTGTTCCTCATCTCGTCGCCCGAGGCTCAGCTCAGCTAGGCTCTCTGAAAGACTTTCCACCCAAAAACCTACCGGCTCCACTTACTGAGCGGATACTCTGTGCCCAGAATTTTGTCTACAGTATTTCTAATCCTGGAACTGCCCTGCAAAGTTGGAGCAAAGACAGTTTCACTTTCAGACTTGGGGAACACAGAGGCTCAGAGAGGTTCTGGAACTGGTCAAAGTTGCATAGCTCGTTCGTGGCCCGGCTGGGATTGGAGCCCAGGTGTGATAACTAAACCCAAGCCCTCCATCTCTTCCATACTACTTTTTCATTCATAAGGCAAATATTTTGAGCTTGAAGCTATAAGAACTTTGAGGATCATCTTTCTTGTTTTCAGAGCAAGGAACCTAAGGAGTAGCTAGGCCTAACGACTTGCCCAGGGCGTCATGGCTTCTCTCCACCCCCCTACCTTGTTCTTCCCCTGTGCTGGCCCCGGGGACCCAGGAACCATCTATCCACTGCAGGGGGCTCTCCAGTGCCGATAACATTCTCCGGGGTTTCTGGTTGCAAGGTCAAGGTTTCTGACACACACCTGTCCTGCAAGCAGGGCCCCAGAGGAGGCAAGAGAGAATGTCACAGCAAGTTTAGAGCCACTGGGTTACTAGTTGAGCTGTATACAATGATAGAACCCCAAACAGCAGTGACTTAAGTTTATAGCTTTCTTGCGTAGAAGAAGCCTGCGGAGGGCAATCTGGGGCTAATGTTCAATTTTACCCAGCTAGGGCCTGGGGCCTCTTCTGTCTCCTGCAATTCCCTCCTCATGAGGCCCTGCCTGGTCCCCAGGGACCCCGGGATTGCCTAGGGCAGCGAGCCTACAAGTGGACTCAGAGGGCTCCCTGACTGTCTTCTGCTTGTACCGTTCATGCCAGAGAGGATGCTCAGCGCCCGGCTGGGAGCTGGTCTGGGACCAGACAAGCATGAGGCATGTTGCTAGCAGCAAAAAGGGTAGGAGTAAGGGGGGAGACATTTCATTGCTTAGTCCAGGGATCCTTCTCAAGCTCAGCCTAGTCTTCTCCCCTTTGTCCTTCTTTCTGTTTGTCTAATAGTCACTGAGCAGCATATTATCCCATGTGCCAGGCACCAGAGATAAAAAGACTCATAAGACATAGTCACTGATCTACTGAAGATACGAGGAAATAGACCATTCTGATGCTTCGGTGGCAAAGGCAACCAGAAGAGACACGCAAAGGGCGCTCGGCAAGAGCACAAATGCTCCTGGCCCAGCTGGGGAGGTCAGCCACTGAAGACGATGCTGGCTGGGGACAAGAGCTGGGAAACAGCAGGGGGCAACTGCTAGCCCCAGAGGATCAGCCAGCTGCTGGGGATGAGTGAGAGGGAGGAGTCCAATGCCCCCAGTTTCTAGCTGCGGTGGCCGGAGTGGGGACAGGTCACCCCAGATACAGAGAACACAGGTGTTCTCTTGCCTTGGGGAACATCCCCAGCTTCGGAGGAGGCTGCCGCTCCCCAGTACTACTCTTTTCCATTGCTGCTCCCAAAGACGTGCACAGGGCTTTAATTCAAGTGCTCTCAGGAGATGAAGTGCCCTTGGCCCTGGCCTGATGAATCAAATGCAGGAGTGTAGTGTGGACCAGGCAGCCTCTGGGCCACACTAAGCTGGTTTTGCAAGTGTCACCTGGGCCCGCTGTCCCAAGTGTGAGCTTTGGTTCTAGAAAGCCCACCTGGAGTGAACATGTGCCACTCTGTGGAGAAGCAGTGAATGAATCCCCTTCCTGTGTGCGGGGACCTGCCCACTGTGCTTGGAGGGGGAGCCAGCCTCACACGGTGAAGAGGAAAACTCAGATGCCACCTTTCTCCGATTCCCTCATAGCTACCTGGCCTGCCAAGGGCCTGTGGCTGAGACAGCAACTAAGATGCACCTACCAGAGGCTTGGGTCCAGGAGGACGTCTGTGTGGCAGGAGCCGTTACCAGGGGTTGCGTTCTTGCAACGGCCACACCGGACACTCTGGGACCTTGCAAATGACAGCCTTGAAGTTGAGCTTCACTAGGTCCATCGTAACCGGCTTCCGTTTGCAATTAAGGACCATGGCAACTCCTTGGCAGTTTATCCGTCCAGCAGGGTGTGTGGCTATAGGGCCAGCTGGGGGAGGGGAGCACAAACTTTGTGCAGAGGACAGTGAGTGAAACCATTCCGTTAGACCAGAGGATTCTTCTACAGGGTAGGGGAAGATTAAGGTGGGAGGATCCCAAAAGCCCAGTTCAGGAGCTTGGTCATTACTTTGTAAGAGGCACCAACATTCTTTTTTATTTTTTATTTTTATTTTTTAAAAAATATTTTATTTATTTATTTGACAGAGAGAGATCACAAGTAGGCAGAGAGGCAGGCGGGGCGGGGGCGGGGAAGCAGGCTCCCCGCTGACCAGAGAGCCTGATGTGGGGCTTGATCCCAGCACGCTGGGATCCTGACCCGAGCCGAAGGCAGAGGCTTAACCCACTGAGCCACCCAGGCGCCCCTAGATGCCAGTCTTTTTAAAGGAGAAGATTGGATATGATTAATGTCTGTTTTGGGAGAATTGTCTGATAGCAACATCCACATTGGGCCAGGAAGTTGGATAGAAAGGCATTTGTAAATGCATTCCAGAATCTTCACCAAATTTCCAAATGCACCTCAATGCCTGGTGCCTGGAGGGACTCACCACCTTGTGGTTGCCAGAAAGAAGAGCTCTGGGCCGCTGGAAGCATGGCTGCCTGCTCAGGGCCAACAGGGCCAAAGACATATTCAGGACGCACGTGGGGGCCTCCATCTCGCAGCGCTAGCAAGCCAGAAGGTCTGCCTGCCTGGGCAACCCAAGTGGACTGATAAATCTAAAGAGGAAGCCAAAGAAATGCGTGCTGGCCTTCTCTGAAAGCGTAGTCTTGTCTCCCTTAACAAGCAGTGTGTTGTGGGAAGAGAGCAGACGCTGGAGTCAGGGTTGAGCCCTAGCTCCACCACTTAGTCCAGGAGGAGCCTGGGGGAGTCCCTAACTTCCCTGAGCTTCTCTTTCCTCACTGGTAAAAACTGGGACCTTAAACCTCCTTCATAAGATTATCGAGAGGATGAAATCACATTTAAAAAGTGTTCAGCGGGGCACCTGGGAGGCTCAGTCGGTTAAGCGTCTGCCTTCAGCTCAGGTCATGATTCCAGGGTCCTGGGATCAAGCCCCGCATCGGGCTCCCTGCTCGACGGGGAACCTGCTTCTCTCTCTCTGTCTGCTGCTCTCCCTGCTTGTGCTCTCTCTCTCTCTGTCAAATAAATAAATAAAATCTTTAAAATTAAAAAAAAAATAAAAGTGTTCCACAGGGTATCTGGCACACAGTAGGCATTCAATAATCATCGGCTCCCTTGACAACTTGAGGGTGGGGTCTGGCCTCGTAATCTTTTTGCATATCCTTGTAGTACTTAGCACACAGAAGGCACTTCATACTTTGGTGATTATAACATGGAGCTCCCAAACCCGATGACCCCAGAAAGGGCAGACCATGTCTCCAGTTACCTCATTCATTTATTTAGCAAGTCTATATTAGGCACTCACCAAGGAGCAGTAAATAGATAAAAGCCAGGCACTGTGCTAAGCCACCAAGACATGGTCTGTGTCAAAAATGGCAAAGCCCAAGAGGGGAGAGAGGTCTCCAGTCAACTTTCATTCAGGTCTGATACAGAGTCGGACAGAGTTTAATAAGCAGTGTGTCCAAGAGCACCAACACTGGCTCCTTCTGTGTGAGGCGAGGGTAGAGCCTCACAGAGAGAGTAGACTGGGGACTGGCAGAATCAGTAGTTCTTTTCAGTAAAAAGAAAGAGTGGGAGATTAGAGAGAAGCATTTCATTATGTGCGAAACACAAGCTGTCTTCTGGAAGCACAGGTAGTCTTGTGGGGTTTATGGTAGGAGTGGAGGCTGGTGAGGTTGCATAAACATGGCAGCTCTAATACTTCTCCACAGAAAGGACTGAGGGGACTGAGGGGCAGTCATGGTGGGAGGCGGGAGTGGGAAGGGGCAGGGCTGGCCGAAGACCCGACTGGAAGCTGTGCTTTTGGAGAGTAACCACAGTTCTCTTGGTACGGTGGTCTCCCCTTTTCTGAGGGGGGTACGTTCCAAGACCCCCGCTGGAAACCTGAAACCACAGGTAGTCCCAATCCCTAACTGTACTATGGTTACTCCTACACACACATACCTATGATAAAGTTTAAGTGTGATTTATACATTAGGCACTGTAGATTAACAGCGAATTCATCATGGATGACAAAATGGAACAAGTATGACACTGTAAGTTTTGGGACTGTGCTCTCCCCCCAGATCTTACTGTGCTGTGCTCACCCTTCTCCCGGGTGATGCTGCAAGATGCGGCAACCCGTGTGACGAGATGAGCCGAGGGGAGTGACGAAGGCGGTGTGACGCAGCACGCGGCGGCTTGGGACTTTCCCACAACTCGCCAGGAGGACCGTCTGCTTCCAGAACATGGCTGACTGCTGGTGACCGAGACTGCAGGGAAGTGAAACCGCGGATAAGGGGGGACGCCGGCCCGCGGGTGAGCTGAGGTGGCTTGCGGCCAGGGAGTGGGGCTGGGTGTCTGCTACACGAGAGGAGGTGGAGGCGAGGAGGCTGGGGGACCGGGCCGCACCGTCCACGGCACACCTGCAGCTGGAGCGGCAGACACGGAGGTGCGGGGAAGGTCTGAGAGCTTTCAGAGAGGAACAAGCAGACTTTGGGGAGAAAGGGTGTAGAAAGAGAGCTGGAGGGCGGGGAGGACTCCTCCTGGGGTCACCTGCGAGCACGAGCAGGGAGAAGCCAGAGAAACAGGCTTTGTTGCCCCGGGGGTGTGGCGGCGAGGAACTGTTTTACACACGCCGAGCAGAGGGCACAGGCAGGTACTGATTCCCGGAGGTCCAGACGGAGCCAGCCTTCAAAGTCATCCTCCGGTCTGGGATTTGCTTCAAAACAATCAGAGGGTGGCGATTTGGTCCTAAGTGACACCAGATTTGCTCTGAATAGATAACCAAAGTGGGTGAGAAAGTAAAAATTAGCTCAGACTAAGAAAACCAAAGCTGGAGGGCTACAAAGTTACTGTGGAACAATATTCCTCCCGAGGGCAGCTAAGGCGTCATAACCGCCCCCTTCTTTGCGGAACTGCTGCTTTCTGACTCACTGAGAAGCCTTGTTCTCTAAAACGATGGACCATCAGAAATTTCACTGTTTGAAATTTTACCAGTAAAAATGAAACCCCCTTCTGTTGCCAGGAGGATCTAAGTCACTTTGAGCAGCGCTCTCGGTTTGCACCTCTGGTTCAGAGCTTCTGATAAGGGGCTTCTGAACCCAACAGTCCACATTTACCTTAACTTCGTATTTTTGCAGGAAATGAACCCGGGTCTACTGTGCAGCTCAGACCAGGTGTTGGCTCCTGTATATATTGACCCGCTCTGCTTTGGGCCTGTCAAAGCACTGCTTCATTTACATTTTGACCTAAACTCTATCCTTCCCCCAAATCCTATAATTCTCTCTTTTCCTGTTTGGTCAGATACCCCCAGTTCCTCCGGTGTGGCCTCCCTCATTGCAATGAATTAGTAAATCGGATTTTGTCGAACTACAGGTTTGTTCCTAGGGATCCTGGGCTGATTGGGCCAGGGTGTGGGTAATGGGGATACAGGGTTTTTTTGTACCATTCCCTCTGCTATTACAAATGACTCACATTTTCCACGTTTGCAAGTTCTTCAGAGGTCCTCACCCCGGGATGATAGTAGGAGCCATGACGTTGAGATCTCTGCAAGGGTGAATAACAGCCCTCCAACGACATCCACGTCCTGATCCCCGACACTTGTATGTCATCTTACTAGCAAAAGGGACTTCACAGATGTAATTAAGGCTAAAGATCTTGAGATGGGGAGAGTATTCGGCCCCAGTATAATCACGTGGGTCTTTAAAAGCAGAGAATCTTCCCTGGGTGCAGTCAGAAAGAAATGTGACCACGGAAGAAGGGTCAGAGACTTTGCTGGTCTTGAAGGCGGGAGAAGGGGCCACAAGTCAGGGAATGTGGGCAGCCTCGAGAAGACAGAAAAGGCAAGGAAACAGATTCTCCTCCAGAACCTCCAGAAAGGAATGCAGGCCTGCTGATAATGATTCGAGCTCAGTGGGACTCGTGTCAGAGTTCTGACTGTAGACACACCAAATAATTGAACAGCTAGAAGAGACCAGCAGAGGAGAAAGTGGTCCAGATGTAAGCTGGCTACTCCCTAAAGTGAAGGCTGAAGGTTGAGCAGTCTTTTCAGTTTAAAGTGTCTGTTCTTCCCTTGCTTCAGTGTCCCTGGGGTTCTAGTGTTTGCATTTTTTTTTTTAAAGATTTTATTTATTTATTTGTCAGAGAGAGAGAGAGAGAGAGCGAGAGAGAGCGAGCACAGGCAGACAGAGTGGCAGGCAGATGCAGAGGGAGAAGCAGGCTCCCTGCCGAGCAAGGAGCCCGATGTGGGACTCGATCCCAGGACGGGGGAATCATGACCTGAGCCGAAGGCAGCCGCTTAACCAACTGAGCCACCCAGGCGTCCCTAGTGTTTGCATTTAACAAACAGCCTTCTTCACCTGAAACTATCACCTTCTCCCTTCATATCGAAAGCCTGAGAGTTTGAGAACTTTCGCCATCTTGGTTCACATTATAAACCCATCAAGGTAATATTCTGGTTCCAGAAGAACAGGTTTTACCACATCATAAATGAGAATGAAATCTAGTTACTTTAATGTGTTAATCCAAGTTCTGTGACTTTGGAGGACAGGCTAAATGAGGAGTGGCATGGCCACCAGACCGGCTGGACTGTGCAGAGCTCATCTCCGTGTTTAAACACCCCTCCCAGAACACCCCTCCTCGAATGCTTAAGGTCCAGAGCTACAACTCCTCGATAAGCCACTTTCTCGGCTGCCAGTCTAGAAAAGGGCACATTATTTCATCCAGGTGAGACCGTTGATGGCATCTGTCAGTAGATGAATGGGTGAACAAAATGTGGTATGGCCATACAATGAAACATTTAGTCATAAAAAAGAAATGATGTACTGATGTGTGGTACAACATGGCTGAACTGAAACCCTTAAAAGTGAAAGAAACCATTCCCAAGAGGCCACATCTTACGTGATTCCATTTATATGAAATGTCCAGAAAAGGCAAATCTAGATTGAGACAAAAGTAGCCTGGTGGCTGCCCAGAGCTGGCCTGGGGTGGAGAAGCAGGGGTGACAGGGGATGGAGAGTGACCGCTAGTTGGCTGGGGATTTTTCTTGGGGTGCTGAAGACATTCTGGAATTGACTGTGGTCATGGTTGCACAACCCTATGGACTGTACTAAAAACCACTGAACTGTATACTTTAATTAGGTGAATTGTATGGTACATGAATTATATCTCAATAAAGCTGTTGAAAATTTAAGGTAAAGAAACGCTGTGTTTCTATTTCGCAATGGCATGCATTTGTCAGAAGCCAAGCTCACACTCGTTTTCCCAAGCATAAAGGAAAACACAGGTTTCTGTCTTCCAGGACACTGCTGCCCGAGCTTATTCATTTTCCTGTGTGCTTGCACAACTGTTGAGGGCTCAGTGCAGGAAATCCACTCCCGGGGAATCAGGGACCTGCAGGCTTCTTGCAGTGGAGCACTTCAAGTCTATAGAACCATGCATTTTCCTCCCTTAATAATGAATGTCCTTGGAGTTTCAAGTGTAGCATGAAAGATTCTCCTTCCAGCACAGTCACTCCGTTGAGAGCACATGACACTCAGTGGGTACAGTACTTTGGACAGGCCAGCGTGCCGGGATGACCAAACCCTAAATGTGAGATGCTGGACTATGGGGCTCTGGATTTGTTTTCTCCCTTTCTCTCTCCCCTTTAGTCCAGGTTCTTCAGCTCTAGCACAAAGGTCTGAGTGCCCCATGCTCCCCTAACAAGAGTGCTGGATGGGAAGAGAGAAAGGAACATCCTAGAGTTTGGATTCCATTCCTAGCTCTGGGGCTCGCAGTGAGTGTCCACCCTCTCCTGAGTCACTGTATTTCCCTTTCATGCCCAGGGTAGGGCCTGGTTGGGAATCCTGGGAACAATCCCTGCCCGGGCATGTCAGAGGGAATAAGCAGAAATAAGGAAGTCTGGGTGGCAAAGGATTCAAGAAGAAAAGCTCTGACTGTCCTCAGGTGAAAATGGCTCATCTAGAGGGGAATTCAGAGTAGAGACCAAGAGAGAAACCAACAACTGGATTAGCAAAAGAAACAAAACTTCCACTTTATTTTAGAAGTCCTTGAGATACAAAAGACGGGAATTGCAAAGTCAAAGGCTAACACAAACCAGGGACCCAAGGGTCAGAGGACTCTAGGGGTTAAAGGAGATGGCAAGGTACAGGACTCAGGATTTTTCCAGCTTTAGAAAGTCAGAGAGCCCAGGTCACGGCCAGAACATCCCAGTACTGGTTACAGATTCTTCACAAAGGTGTTTACCTGTGGGAAAGAGAAAAACCAAAAGTTAAATTTCACATTTTCAGCAGACTCTACATTAGTCCACCCACATTGGTACGTGGCCACACCCACGAGGTGTTGTAAATTAGGAAAAATCGGAAAGGGGAAGAAATGGGACTTGCATAGGGTCATGTAGTGGAAGTGGCTGAGCTGGAAAGAGAATCCAGAAATTGCATTTCCCCAGTCCAAAAATACCTTTGAGGAGGAAGTTAGGGAGCAAGTCTATTATTTAACAATTATTAGCCCAAAATGCTTTAGAGAATAGGGACTGTATTTGTAACTTGTACAAGGCCCTGTAGGCTTTAGGGTGTGAAATGCAATTTGAAGCACAAAGCACAAGGGCCATTACATTGAAGTCTGAAGCAAAGATTAAAGTGCAATAAAGGAAAATCACTAGAAGCAGGAGTTAAGGTCCTCCTCTACCTTTTTCATGAGTTCCTCTCGTTTGGTTACTTCTTCGGAAAAATCTTCATTGACATCCAACACCAGCACTGGAATGTTCAGCAGAGCCTCAAAGTGGAGCCTGTAAGAAGCATGAACAGAAAAAAGAAAGCTGGGGCGCCTGGGTGGCTCAGTGGGTTAAAGCCTCTGCCTTCGGCTCAGGTCATGATCTCAGGGTCCTGGGATCGAGCCCCACATTGGGCTCTCTGCTCAGCAGGGAGCCTGCTTCCCCCTCTCTCTCCCTACCTGCCTCTCTGCCTACTTATGATCTCTGTCTGTGAAATAAATAAAATCTATTAAAAAAAAAGAAAAAAGAAAAAGCTGACCCTTCACATAATCACCATGTCTTAATAATCCATAGAACAGACCTAAAGTCACAAGGCTTCTCAATGGAACTGCATGTAAATTACAATTAAAAAAAAAAAGAATTTAATAAAGCTGGCTACAAAGAGGAAGGCTGAAATTTCTCTTTAGTCTTGAGATGGATACTGAAGGTCAGAGCCCCAAACATTTCAAGTGGACTACATACCAAGGCTGGAGGGAGGAAAGTCCAAAACTAGGACTGTCAGCTTAGTAAAATGGACAATTTCTCTCAAATTTTTCAGCCCTTCACCCTGCGTCAACTCTATCACCATCATTACAATGTTCATTCTAGGGAGATGTTAAAAAACAAAAAAGCTGGAGAAACAGAATCTAATAAAATGCCTCTTAAAATATACAGATTATAGCTAATATTGAGCTTCTCAGATTTCTAACCACTTGGTCTATCCTGAACCTGCTCAGGGGGCTGCCTGTTGAGCTTGTGTTTGAGCACCTGGCTGTAGGAAGGCAGGTGTGTGTGTGGTGCTGTCTTCTCCACTTACTCAGTTGTCTTGTGAACAAGCCAGGCTTCGTGCTGACGGTGAAGCTGCTCGAGATACGCCAGCTCAACTCCCTTCTCCTCTTTCCTGGCCCTCTGGTGGAGTCTCTTCAAACAAACCTACAAGACACCCCCCAGGCCACGCTGAGCTCAGGTGTTATCCTGACTGTGACAATGTGGTCTTCGGGGGCTCTAGGACCCACTCCTGACAATATTCAACCTGGGAATGATAAGCCCCGACCTTGCTTCTACTGTCTTGTTTCCTTGTAATCACAGGTTAATGGCAAACTTCATCCACCCTGGGGAGCTGTAATTACCCTGCCTTTTCCTCCTCCCAATCCCATCCAGGAAGTCACTAAATCCCCTTTCATCTCTCTCACCTCTGCCTTCGTCAGGTCCTCATCACCTCTCACCTAGACCATGGCAAGAGTCCTCTGGCTTTCTGCTTTCTGGAAGCGGTGAAGTGCATGGGATTAGCACAGGCCTTAAAGTCAGAAAATCCACGATTCACTTCCTGTCTTCACCACGTACGAGTGGTGCAATCTTTATGGGCTTTTCTTTCCTCCCCTCCACTCACCTGGGGGGATGCCGTGAGGACTCACCAAGGTTAAGGTGTGTCAAGATCCTGGCCAGTGCTGCTCTCTCCTCCCAGTGAGCGGCCTCCACCCGCCCTTCCATAGTTACGCAAGAGAAGGCAGAACTCTCCTTGCTGCAAACACCTCCCAGGCTCCCTACTGCCTAGAGCCATAAAGCCCCAGGTTGGAGGAAGTACGAGGAGCATCACAGTTACAAAATGGTAAATTATCTGAAAGATGTCTTAACCTGTCACTCACTGACTCTGGAGCAGAAGGCAAACTTTGTATAGGTCAAAGATAAGGAAGTAAAAAAAAGGTGAGGCTTAAGACTAACTCTCCTTCCTTCCCGCTTTCCAGAGTGGGCATCATTCCATTCTGCCTTCAGCTGGCAGAAAAGTCTAAAGCACACTGGCTCAGAGAATGTCATCTTCTCCTTTACCTGTCACACAAAGACATCCAGGATTCTGGCCACTCCTCCAACCCCTCCACCTTCAACTTCCTTAGTACCTCTCCAGACTAAGCCAGATGGGACCCGAGGGACAGCCCAAGCTCTTTCCCACCTTGAGACTTCTGCTCCCAATGTTTGTTTTGCTTGATTGCTTCCCTTCCTCTCTCCACCTGGCAAACATTTCATCAATGTCATCTGTCCTAGAAAGAACAGGTGGATTGACTCACTGATCTAGGACCACCCTCATTCGAATGCTTGAAAAACTTTATTCCCAAATGAAGTGCACGGTATTCCCGAAGATGCAGAGTCCGTGCTGTGCATCCCACCTTTCCTCTAAGGAGACAAAATCATGTAAACAAATTTCATTTATGAGCTTATGTCCAGCTTCTCAGATTGATTAACGGGGACAGATCTAACAGGTTAAGATTTTTAGCACTTACTCCTTCTCATCAGCCTTTTCCCCTAATCAATTATCATCCCCAACTTAGATGAAGTCCTTATCCTTGGGATTTTATAATTTAGCTAGACAGGGCACCTGGGTGGCTCAGTGGGTTAAGCCTCTGCCTTTGGCTCGGGTCGTGATCTCAGGGTCCTAGGATCGAGCCCCGCGTCGGGCTCTCTGCTTAGGAGGGAGCCTGCTTCCCCCTCTCTCTGCCTACCACCTCTACCTACTTGTGATCCCTCTCAGTCAAATAAACAAATAAAATCTTAAAAAAAAAAACTTTGTTAGATAATAAATAAAACAATACGCAAAACAGTGAATCAAGCGCTAAACTGTAAGGTCTGGACCTTCAGGGCAGCAGTGCAGATAAGGGAGGGAGCCACCGGGCCCCAGCAGTCAGAGAGGCACTCCCCAGAGGTGGCAGGAGCTCCCCCTTTATCTCTGGTACCAGCATCCCAGCACCTTAGTGGCACATCCACTGCCGCAGGAGACAGAGGGAGTAGTGCACAGGAGGCACAGAGGCTGGGAGCCACAGCCTGTGTTGTTCAGGCCTGAGTGCTAGCCAGGCTGACAGAGCCCGAGCTCAGTACATATCTGCTGCCTTCATTCGTAGTTTGCAGCTCTGACCCCGCCCCCCAGCTCCATCCACCTTTGTCTCTCCTGCCTTCATCTTTTCCTTTTCTACTTTTCTTCACCATCAACCTGCTTTTTCTTCCCTCTCTGTCCCCACACCCTACTCTTACTGCTGATGGTTTCAAAACATCTCCCGTTGTTTGCCTCCCTTCCCCATCACACAGCCCTCCAGCCCAACTTCTAGCGGCCCAGCTGTCCACCCCACCCGCAACCGCCGGTAACTTTCTGTATGCCTGCAGAAACAGTCCACGCATATACAACTTACCCGTACCTTTTAAAAAAAATCATACTTGTAAAAGGTGTCCCACCATACTCTCTGTACCAGCTTTTCTTCACCTAACAATGTCTTAGAGACTGTTATGTTAGTACGGTGTTTTCCCATTTTCACAGCTTCGGAGCTTTCCAGTGTAGGGACAGAGCATAATACAATCAGCCCCTACTGATGACCACCTGGGCTGTGTCCAATGGCCCGCTATTACAAATAGTGCTGGTTGGCACAGGAGCCACTTTGCCCGTGTGGGAGCGTATTTATGGAGTAAATTCCAAGGAGCATGATTAATAGGTAAGCTCCTATTTTGAGCGTTTGGCAAAATGTTTGTTTTACTGGTACAGCTACAACAAATTCTTTTTTAACAAGTCCTGTGCAAGCACTGCTCTAGTCCTGGGTCTGCTATCAGTCGTCATGGGGAGGGTACACCTGAACATGACTCAGACAGACAGTGGGCTATGAATGGCAAGGGGGGGACCCTCCTGCTGACCTGCTCCCTTCACCAACCACCCAGGAGGAGGGGCTGCTGGGACGGCAACTGGACTGCGACTCTGCTGGTGGGTCTTGCCCAGCAAGACCTGTTTCCCAGGCCCAAACCCACATGCCATTTGGGCCAGGCATCCCCACACGCCGTCTCCACGCTGCCAACAGCCCCCAGCAAGGTCGGGCTGGCTGCACTCGCTTCATGATTCCACGGGGCTGGGTGGGGACACTGAGGCCAACATCTCTCTTTTGACTGATTTTTTTTATGCTGGTCTGCTTGCTTTTTAGCGCTTAGGGAAGAGCAGGTAGAAAGGAGCAAAATGCCTTCCTTAGGTCCATCTCACAAGCTCTAAACTCAGTATTTCCCAGGGCTCTGTACTAGAGTACAGGGCAATTACATGGCTTTTCACACAGAGATGTGGTTCACTTCTGTTCTGCTCTTCCCTTGGATACCGTCACCTCTGAATCTCACAGAAGGGGTCGGGGTGGTTCTGGGGAAGCACTCCTGGGTCTCTGGCTCTAAACCCATTGGAAGAGCATCAAAATCCCCATCCAGTCAAAGCTTTTTTGCTTTTTCTACCTTCAAGTTGCAAGAGCCCCTCAGTCCCCCCCAGCTAAAAGACCTTGGTTAGTCTCCGCATGAAGATGCATCAGTCACACCCTCATCATCACTGTCCCCTTCTCACAGTCATTCCAAGTGCACAAAGAAGTGAGGAAGACTTTCTTGCTGGCCTTCTCCTCTCCCGCTCCTGCAAGTCCACGTGTTGGGCTCCCCACTATCTTTTGACCCTCAGTCTGCTTTCTGGCCTGCTCCATCCACAAGGCTCAGTCTTGTCCCTAGAAAGCATAGCCTCTGGTCAGAAGGAGCTTTCCTCCTGAGATTATGCTGTACACCTGACCTGACATGTGACCACCCATTACATATGTCTCAAAAGCTGAGAGCAATACACCTCTCAAAAAACACCTCTAGCCTTGTCTCAGAATCCCACTCCAGAAGAGCCCTTAGAGACCACTAGCCTGAGCCACTAAATCTGACAGACAAGGACACTTCCAGGGAAAAGTTTTCTAGGGGCTGTCCATGGTCACTGCCAGTCAGAGACTTTGGTGCTCCTCCTACAACATCACCCTATAGTGCATGAGGCTGGCTCCAGGGTCCAAGTCGGAGAAGTCAGGGTATGTAACTTCTGTAGTCCACCCTGACTTACTAGCGGCACCCTCAAGGTTCAAAAGGCAGCTACAAATTAGGCTAATATCAGGGTGAGGTGAAGAAACTCTCCACGTCCTCCCAGCATCCTATGCAGGCAACCATCAAGACCATCAGACTCCAAGGACCCAGCTGGAGGAAAGGGTAAGCCAAGACAGGTGGCTACAGGTGACCTGGCCAGAGGAGCCAATCTGCAAACCCTGGCCAAGAAAGACAATGCCCGATGTTCTCTACGTTGTTGTTACATCGAGAGGGCCCCTTTCTGTCAGTCATCTGCTTTAGCCTTCTGCCGCAGAAAGCCTGTGGGAAATGGGGTGCTCGATGCCAGAACAGGAGGGTGTGACCCACACTGCTCTCCATGCTCCGCATAATACCTGCTCTAATTTCTCCAACCAGAAAATCGGGTGTTGAAGAGTATCATCTCTTAGGTTTCCTACAGCACTGAGGATTAAGGCTTGACATTCCACATTACCTGGGGAGTAGCCTGGAGGTAGATGAAGCCATGTAATCTGAGCCGGCTGGCAAACTCCTGCAGGAGAAAAGAATGCCAGTCTTGATAGATATGCCATTCGATGTCACTGAGGGAACCATTTTCAAAAAGATTCTTCGCAAAGATATACCTGGTTGGAAATACAGGTGGGATCAGGGGAGGCGATCAGAATGGGAAAGGGAATGAAAGGTAAAAGGGAGAGAAGCAGAAAAATCAATAACCAACTTGTCCCATGACTGTGCAAGCCATTTAACCTTTCTGGCTCATCAATCTTTAAGAAATCTGAATTCTTAGCCTGTATCTCCTTCCTTGTTCAGCAGTAAGATGGGAAATAGCATGTCAACTTTAGAAGCCCAAACCACAGCTCTCCAACTGGATTAATCCACTGGTGGAACAGGAGCAGTGGAAAAGACGACCAGCGGTGGCCAGCGATTCTCCCTGCTGGAGGCCGGGCAGGACATACAGCTACCGTGCATGCAAACTCACACTTTCGAGATTTCTTTATCATTGCAGCCAGCCCCCAAACCAACAAACCATCTAGGGCTTATGAGGCCTTCTGAGCCTCCAGGCAGCTGAGCCATCCTCTCGTGTGGATAATAAATGGAGAAGGAAATGTAGGGAAGTGGTGTCCCCTACGGAGCTGGAGAGGCATCTTTCTCACAGCAGTGTTCCCCAGAAAGCAGATCCTCCCCAAAGCACACAGGAGCCCTTACTTGCTTCCTCTGCTGCTGAGCTTCTAGTCCAGGTACAAGAAAGCTAAATCTAAAAATCAAACGAGCTTGCCCCTTGCTTACTTCCACAACTAAAGGAGCATCTGGTAAATAGGAAATCAGAGCTAACAAGAAACCATTGCTTCAGAAGGGTCAATTCTGCTTTCAAACCTCAGGCATCTTGATACAAAACACAATTTATATCCTAAACAATGAACACTAGTTTCTAAGGCAACGCTTAGCAACTGGCCACTTCTGGGAAAATGAAATTCAGAATCCTTGTACACGAATGGTCCAGAAAAGTGTACACCACAAGGCTGCAAGTGTTGCGAGGAGGAAAATGGGCAGCAGCACCACGGTCCCGAGTGTGAGCCTGGCCCCCAAATTCACAAACTGGGTTGCCGTGGGCAAGTCCTCAAACTCCCTCAGCCCATTTCTTCCTCTGTACAAAGAGATGACGGGAGAACCTGACTCACAGCACTATGGTGATGACTGCAGGGAGCACTCACGAGGTGCCTGGAGGAGTGACTAGGCGCAGAGTAGTCGAACATCTTTGCTATTATACCTACTTCTTTGCTGGGCTGTGAAGAAATCAACCTAGGGGCTCCCTAAGTCAGCTTTCTCAGTCTGGGATGGTTTAGCTATAGTCTAGCTGAAGGCAACACAGAAAGAAGACATCTGTAACTCAATTTCTGAAAAATAGTTTCAGCTTCTTCACAGGCAACTTAGAAGTTAAAATCCCACAAAGAGCAATGACATATCCATTAAGGAGCCCTTTAAGAGAGGCCCTCCTCTTTCTTGGGGATGAGCACCTCTCTATTTCTCCACAGCTAGTGGTGACCGGCGGGGGTGGGTGGGGAGGAGACCTCTGGGGTGCACAGGACCACGGGAGGGAACCACTGCAGTCTGCAGGCAGGTGCCGCACAGAGGGAGCATCAGAACCCAAGCAGCAGGGTCCCCGTTCTAAAACCACACACTATTGTTTAACTCCAACAGAAAAGATTTAGATTTCTTCTTCCTAGCCATCCACTCTCCTGAACAACTTGTGTTCCTCCTTTGGGACACACATCACACATGTGAGCATGTGTGCTGTCTCAGAGTCTCCATTTACACTAAGGTGGCCCTAAAGGCAGGGACTGGGTCTGCCTTGCTCACTGCTGCAGCCCCAGGGTCTAGCCCAGTGCCTGAATATATGGGGATTTAGTAAGTCTGTGCTGAGCAAAGGAATGAATGAATGAATTTTTTAAAGAAGGCAAAAGGTCTAAATTACTATCACAATTAGAATATATAATTGGGGCGCCTGGGTGGCTCAGTGGGTTAGGCCTCTGCCTTTGGCTCAGGTCATGATTTCAGGGTCCTGGGATCGAGTCCCGCATCGGGCTCTCTGCTCAGCAGGGAGCCTGCTTCCTCCTCTCTCTCTCTCTCTGCCTGCCTCCCTGCCTGCTTGTGTGATCTCTCTCTGTCAAATAAATAAATAAAATATTTTAAAAAAAAGAATATATAATGAATTGTCCTTTCTATCTCAAAAATGCCCCCTCTGAAGAAAATATCCAGAATGTGCAGCTGCCTATAGCAAAATCAATTCTCATTTCTTCCTTTACAAGAAAATGTTAAGATCTTGTAACTTCTCAACGAAGTATTTCTTTTTCTGAGGGGTCTTTCACATGCCTACTTCACTAAAGGGCTAAATCAAAAAAACCCATGGTGAATTGTTTCCAGGTAACCAGGACAGTTATATGTAATCCATCTTCCTAGTCTAAGAGGCATGGCCTGGGAAACAGGAGAGAAAAACATGCAGCAGTGTACCCAACAACTGTAAAAGAACCCACATCTATAGCTCAACTACTTATAATTCACATATTTAGCTTTTGTAAAGAATAAACTTTCGGGGCCCCTGGGTGGCTCAGTGGGTTAAAGCCTCTGCCTTCAGCGCAGGTCATGATCCCAGGGTCCTGGGATCGAGCCCCCCATCGGGCTCTCTGCTCAGCAGGGAGCCTGCTTCCCCTTCTCTCTCTGCCTGCCTTTCTGCCTACTTGTGATATCTCTGTCAAATAAATAAATAAAATCTTAAAAAAAAAAAAAGAGTAAACTCTCTCTTAGGGTAGAGAAGGAATATGTAGCCCACAGGACTTGTTCTACGTATCTTGCTTGGTTTTGAGATGTTAGAAAAAATTTGTATGACACTTCCAAGTGAGTGTACCTTTCTTTTTTCCCTCTAGGAGGATTTATGGGAACACTAAGAAGTAGAACTAGTTTGTCTAATTTGGAAGTAAATGGGTAACCAAATTATTAGCATCTTCAGAATGAAAAAGTACAATTATCAATAACCACAGGGGAGCAAGAAAGGAAAACACGCAGCGCTGAGCACGGGGCTTGTGAGCAGTGAAGGGCTCGGGGACTTACCTGTCACTGTACACGGACCTCTCGAAGATCTGTATCCCCTTCTTGGCCTGTAACAGTCCCTCAGGAAACGGCTCCAGCTGTACTTTCAGGCGGCTCATAAAAGAAAACGTCTGGAATGTGTAGGACCATCGTGCTGGCTCCTGGTACATCATATCCAGCAAGTTTCCAAGACTCTGGGCAGTGAAGGCCTAGAGGGAAATTAGAAAAGAGGAGAATTTCCTAGAAGGTTTATATACCTCATGGTGTTTACTCCCCACCACCATGGTCTAGTAATCAGTGAGGGAAGCAATAACAAAAGTTTCCTTCTCCTAAAAAGATATAATCCTATCCTCCAGTTGAGTCAAAGCTATTCAATCAAGGAAGAGATTTCCTACCTGATAAAACAAGAGTTTGAGAGGAGAGGACATGCCACCTTCATACCAGAGAAGAGCAGAGGAAGAACCACCAAACAACCAGCACATTCACTGACCGGTTTGTGGAGTCTGTCTGACCAGGAGCTAAGCGACAACCACCTAAGACTACTTGGAATCGAATCTTCCCATTATAACACTATGTGGCCTCTCTTTTGAACTTCCATCTGTGGCTATTTCTTTACAAAACTTCAACCCAGACAGGAAAGTAACGGATTATTTGAAAATCCAACTAACCAACCAAACAGAATTTTCTCTCTCACACACAGAAGGGATTAAAACAAACGCAACCTTCCTCCTCCATTCTGGAGACTTTATGAAATGTATTTGAAGACCCACTTCCTCAGCATGTGCAGGTAGGAACATGCATGAGATACTCGGGAGCCCTGGACTCTTTCCTGGGCTCTGCCACTGACCCAGCACGAAAGTGAATTCATTCATCTCCATTAACTGAAGGCCCCCGTGGATGAGGCGCTACACAGGCTCAAGGCTGTAAGGGGTAGAGAAAACAAAACTAAGATTTATTTTCCATGTTCACTGTGCTGTTATGTCATTTAATCTTCAAAACAGCTGCATGAAGAGGGCACTGCTGTCATGCTCATTTTCTTGAGAGGGTCAAATTCACTCAGAAAGGTGAAGTAACTTGTCCAAGGTTTCAAGGTGAGTAAGTGCTGAACAGGGACTCAAATCTGGCTTCCTCTACCTTCATTCTAATGCTTCTCCATATAAAGAGACGCTGGGAAGTAATGACACATGGAATTTCCATAGACAGAAACAGGGACTAAGAGCACATCTGGGGTGGAAAAAAAGATAGAGGAGGGGGAGCAGGTTAGACAACCACAAGTGGTCCAGTTTGGCTAAGTATCAACCACTGATTCCAAAAAAGGATTCCAGCCCTTTGAAAGGCTTCACTGGGAGCAACACAGGGAGAGCAGAATGGATCTCAGCATGTTCTCTCTCCTTCCAATCCTCTAACCCGCAAACAGACCAGCAGTCTCACAAATAACCGGCGGTTAGGAGTTGGAAGTAGAGGCGGGGGGACAAATCTGAGTACCTGTGAGTCTCCGATGGCGTCACTAGAGATAGCAGAGTGCCCGTGGGGTGCAGCACGGTTAGAGACTGCATGGAAGCCCAGTGAAGAGAGTGAGGGGCTGTGTGTACAGATGGACTAGGTTGACTGGGTGGGAGCTTTTCCATCAGTGGCTTTTGGGCTCCCAAGGGAGATTGTTCTGGAACAAAAAACTGTACAGGGACTACACAATTTCTGAAAGAACCCATCTCAGCTACAGAACAAATGCAAACATCCCTTCAAATATATAAGCAGAGAGAGAGACAATGACTGGATATAGTAATATTCAGCAATTCAAAGGGAGAAAACCAATGCATCTGCTCAGGACAAGCAGCCCCTTAAGAGACAGAGCTGTTGCCAGAAACAAAAAAAAAAAAAGAAAAGAAAAATCTCAATGAGATTCAAGAGACTGCTACATTGATAAGAACAGGCTGTCATAAAAACAGGAATAATATGAAAAGAACATTCTTAGACGAGAAAAAATGCAATTGCCAAAACAAAACACCCTATGAAGACAGTAACTAGCAGATTGTATACTGCAGTAAACCTAATTAGTCAATGTCATACAGAACATCAGCTCAAGAAATTTTCCTTAAACTAGGAGAGGGAAAACCACCCAGAAAATTATGACACAAATGAAGACATACAGGTTAGAAGGAGGAGATCCAATGTACACTGAAGTATCGTGCTAGGGTATTTTTTGCCTTTCTTTTTTTTTCCTCTGGAAAGATTATCAAGATGTAATGTCACTTGTGTTCCATCTCACAGTAATTAATATAATTTTATATCAAACAACTTTCCAAACAAGAGCTAAAATGACCCACAACTCGACAGTACCCGTAGCTCAGACAAAGCTACCTAAGGAAACGATTTTCCTTCTCATGAGACAAGAGTCCAATACAGAGAGGGGAAATGCCATCCCCAACAAGAGATGAGCACAGGAAGACCATTACTCATGAGGGGTGTGTCTCCTTCTCATCAAACTTCATCAGTACTGAGAATCACTGACAGAACCAAGTAGTATCTCTAGGTATTTAAGAACTAAGTTTAAAACTAGAAGTTATAGGGACACCTGGGTGGCTCAGTTGGTTGGACAACTGCCTTCAGCTCAGGTCGTGATCCTGGAGACCGGGGATCGAGTCCCGCATCAGGCTCCCAGCTCCACGGGGAGTCTGCTTCTCCCTCTGACCTTCTCCTCCCTCATGCTCTCTCACTGCCTCTCTCTCAAATAAATAAATAAAATCTTTAAAAAAAAAACAAACAAAAAACTAGAAGTTATAGTAAGAAAGAATTGATCTGATAGAAAAGCTAAAACAAAAGAAAAAAATTAAAGAAAATCTCTGAGACACGAGACTTTCCACCAGAAAAATTCAGAGTACCAGAAAAAATTACATATACAGCTTTAATAAACAAACACATGTGCACACAAGAAACCCAAACTGGACCTATCCTGCCAAAATATTGACAATTCATAAAAACGAAACAAAAACCTAATGGTGGGGAAATCACATGAATTATTTATTAAAAAAAAAAAAAGATCAGAACTACATGCTTCCCTACAATAGAAACTACCTTTTACATTCCAGAGCAAAAGGAAAACTTTTTTAGACAAGCAATCACTCAAATTATACCACCCACATGCCCTTCTTGAAAAAATTCTCTAAAATATACTTCAACCAACTGAAAAAATTAAGAAATGGGAAGATGTGGTGAGGGGAAAACAGTGGTCAGTGATCGACCAGTAGAACAGAGTTAAGTATAAGTAAGGGTGTAACTGAGAAACCATTACTTATGTGGCTGTAAAGTGAGTGCCACGTTTCTATTGTCAAGAGAGAAATTTCACAAAGTAAAAACATTCTGGATCTATAAAATTTCAGATAATTTCAATATACCTGGCAAAGAAGGTAATAAAAAAGTAACGAATTCTGTTCTGGCTTCTTTTCTCTTTAACAGACACTCCATTAACATTGAAAGATAGGTCTACACACGTGCATTTTTAATTTACATGTTTCCCCTCTTAGGATAAAAACAGTTAGTTTCCCATATGAATAAAGGGGAGAAAAATGAAAGAAAATATTAAATATAGCAAAAAGGGGGAAAAAAGGAGATGTAAACACAAAATAAGGTGACAGAAATAAGTTGAGCATAATTATAATAAAAGAGAAAAATTTCCAGGAAAGGCAAACCCTAACATTGGGTAAAAACTCAAAATCCCATGAGAAAAATACCTAAAACAAGATGACACGTATTATTTAAGGACAAAGGGCAGCAAAATCCACCAAACAGATCCAAATAAAAAGAAAGCAGATGTGGCAAAATGGCATTTTAAAAAAGCATTAAATGCTACAAGAGGGTTTTTTTTAATACTAATAAACCAAAAAAGACTACACAAAGAAGTCGTGAACCTTTCTGCATGCAATAATAAAGTCCTAAAATATAGAAATGTAAGGGCAAAAGCCAATTAAAAATACAAGGAGAAATGGACAAAATAAAAGCACAAACCTTACCACACTTTTCTCAGAATTTAATATAAAAAGTAGACCCCAAAAATGAGAGCTTATTTTAAAATGTTATTAAGTCATTATTATTTTTCACAAATCTGATACTGATGTACATCTTACAATGTTTAAATTTAACTTTTTTTTTTAAGATTTTATTTATTTGACAGAGAGAAACACAGCCAGAAAGGGAACACAAGCAGAGGGAATGGGAGAAGGAGAAGCAGGCTTCCCACCAAGCAGGGAACCAATGCAGGGCTCGAACCCAGGACCCTGGGATCATGACCTGAGCTGAAGGCAGACGCCCAACGACTGAGCCACCCAGGCGCCCCTTAAGTTAAACTTTAACAGACATTTTAATTATTCCTTAGAAGTACTATTGATTGAAGAAGATAAATTGATTATGTGTCTTACAATCAATGGCATATTAGAATTTATAATATATGTCACATCAAACTTCATACCTTAGAGATAGTATATATTCTTCTCAAAAGTTCATGGCACATTTACCAAAATTGATCATATATAAAATTCGATCATACATAAGCCATGAAGAAGACCTCAGTAAGTTCCTCCACTCAGTAACTGCAAAAGCCATGTTGTCTAATCATAACAAAATAAACTTAAGAGTAAAAAAATCTACACAAAATCTACCCAGAAAATGTAAAATACTCTAAAAATAATTCTAGGGCAAAGAATAAATCAAAAACTACAATTATAGATTTGGTATTTCTTGTATGTCAAACTGAAATCTTATATGTCAAACTCTAAAAGACAAGGCCAAAGCTTATTCCATGAAGAAAATTTTCAGCTGCAAATGCTTTTATTATTAAGGAAAGAAAAAAAGAAAACTACACAAACTAATCATTTAACTTAAAAAATACAAAGAAGTTCTTAGAAAGAAATGAGTAAATTTAAAGTCCAAAATTAATGAATTAGAATGCAAGTCTCCACAAAATTAATAAAACCCATTAACTGGGTCTTTTAAAAAGAACAGACAATCATCTATCAAACCTAGCCCTCCCCAAATATTAACACAAACAAGTAACATCAGACAAAAAACATTCATCAGACATAAACATAACATCAGACAAAAAACAATCATTCTGGATTGAAGCATTAAAAAATATAGGTACTACTTTTATACTATTAAATTTGAAAATCTCAATAGAAGGGAAATTTTCTAAGAAAACAAGGGTTATCAAAATTGATCCAAGAAGGTAAAAAAACAAAACCAAACCTGCAAACCCTGAATAGCTGAGGAAGAAACAGCTGTCCAGTAACTATTCCACCCAAAGAACAGTGAATCCATATTATTTTAAAAAAAATTTCTATCCCTCCTTCAAAGAATAAATAATTCCTACACTAAAACAGTATTAAACTTCCCAATTCATTTTATAACCCCAATGGTAAAACCTGTCAAAAAATAGTAATACCGGGGCGCCTGGGTGACTCAGTGGGTTAAAGCCTCTGCCTTCGGCTCAGGTCATAATCTCAGGGTCCTGGGATCGAGCCCCGCATCGCATCGGGCTCTCTGCTCAGCGGCGAGCCTGCTTCCCCTTTCTCTCTGCCTGTCTCTCTGCCTGCTTGTGATCTCTCTGTGTCAAATAAATAAATAAAATCTTTAAAAAAAAGAGTAATACCAATTAAATATACATGCAAAATTTCAAGCAATCTATTAGCAAATTAATGGGCCAGTGTACCATGATCAAAAGGGTTTGTTCATTCTAGAATGTACAGATGGCACCAATATCAAATCTACTAATACAAGAGATTAAAAAAGGAAAAACCCCGTGGTTATCTCGCTAGATACTAAAAAGGCTTTTGATGAAAATTCACTATCTGATCCTGAGGAAAACAGTTCCTGTCCTAATAATTATAATGGTACTTCACATGATCTACTGAAACGACTAACAATCATAAAACTTAATATTGATACATTAGAGGTAGTTTCATTAAAGACAGAACAAGTTAAGGCTGACTACCATCAGTGCTATTATAGTTAGTATTGCTCGGGAACTTCTATCCAATAAAAGAAAACAAGAAAATAGAAGTGAAGTATGGCTATTGGAAAACTCTTACAAATGAGAAGTACTTAGGGAAAACTATTATTTTCTGAAAGCTCAAGCAAATAAAGCAAAAAAAAAAAAAAAACCCCAAAAACAAAAACAATAATATTACAAGACAAACACAACAATTAACTGCTTTCTTAAACAATTAACTGCTTTCCTTTAAAACAATAATAACCAGTTTGAAAAAGATGATGGGAAAACTGATCCCAGTCACCATAATAAGAATTAAATAACCACTCAGGAATAAAATAAACAAGAATACTACTACAAAAAGAAAATAATGACTTGGGAAAAATCAGCCTCCTATAACTTTTAAAGTCACATAAAAAGCAAAATAAAACCATAAAAGCATGAGAAAGAAATGCAGGCACATGTTTTTATAGTTTTGGCTTGTGAGTCTTTCTAAGACGCCAAAGTTAGTAATTATGAAGAAAAAGACACATTTGACTACATAAAAACTTAAATGTATTATACTGCAAAATACATCATATGTAGAGATAAAAGAAAAGTGACAAACTGGGGAAAGGATCAGCAATATGTGACAAAGAGTCAAGATACTTAACATACAATGAGTTTTTATAAAGCCATTACAAAAATTTGAAGATCTGCAGGTGGGGGGGTGAGAAGCAAGAGGTCTGAATAGGCAATTCACTAAAGAATACTAATAAATGGCTGATAAGTATAAAAAAGGTGTTGAATCCATTAGCAATCAAAGAAATGTAAAACAAAATAACGGTTTTCTTGCCCCTCATGTTAGCAACAATGAAAAACAGCAATACCCAGTGTTGCCAAAAGTATGGGGAAAGTGGTACAACTTTTCTGAAGGAAAACTGTGTAAACTACAGCAGGTGTCAACAATCAACAAGATGTGTAATTTTTGGACATTAAAATTCTAACCATAGATTATCTTAAAATATAAAAGGACACAAAATTTAGCTCTTAACAAGAAAAAGGATGTAGCTACAATGATATTCATCATTGTAACATTGTTTCTAACAAGAAGAAATTGCTACAATACATGTAACATTACATATGAATTAAATAAAATATATCCATTACATTACTTAAAGAATCATATTATGCAGTACACTGCAATCATTAAAATTACTATGGAAGTTAGATCTTGTATATCAAAGGCCATGCATGTAACAATTTTTGTTTAAAAAAAGTAGATGTAGGGACGCTTGGGTGGCTCAGTTGGTTGGACGACTGCCTTCGGCTCAGGTCATGATCCCGGAGACCCGGGATCGAGTCCCGCATCAGGCTCCCAGCTCCACGGGGAGTCTGCTTCTCCCTCTGACCTTCTCCTCGCTCATGCTCTCTCACTGCCTCTCTCTCAAATAAATAAATAAAATCTTAAAAAAAAAAAAAAGTAGATGTATATATGTTTTATATATTCATATAGGTGTAGATAAATATATATATTTTCTCCTAAGTAGAAAGAAATCTAAAAGAACAAAAACGTTAAACTCTTTACCTCTGAATACCAGAACTATGTGAATATTAGGTATCTACTGTTGCGTAACAAATTGTACCCAAGTCTGGTGGCTTGGGTTCATTATCTCAGTTTCTATGGGTGAGGAATCGGGACACAGCTTGCTGGCTGGTTCTGCTTCAGGGTTTTTCACGAAGTTGCAGTCGGGATGTTGGCTGAAGCCAATCATCTGAAGACTTGACTGGGGCCAAAAGATCCACTTCCAAGAAGTCTCACTCACACTGCTATTGGCAGGAGGACTCAATCTCTTGCTTCATGGGCCTCTTCACTGACAGGGATGCTTCATGATATGGCAGCTGGCATCCCCAGGGCCAAAAGTGATCAAGACAGAAAGAGGTAGAAGATACAATGTCTTTTTTGGCCTACCCTAGCAAGTCCCACTGTTATTCCTGCTACATTTTCTCCATCAGAAGCAAGGCGCTACGTCCAGCCCACATTCAAGGACAGAATTAGGGTCTACCTCTTAAAGGAAAGTTCAACAAACAATTTGTGGACGTATTTTCAAATCCCCACAACAGGTGACCTGTGGCATCCTTAGAGAAAGATATGTAATTTATTTTCTAAATGGAAAATTAACTTCACAAACACATACATACACACACAGAGACAATTTAAAAAAACATAGGTCCACAACAAGCATGATGTGCCTGCCAAAAGAGGTAACACAATTTTGAGCTGGAATAACAGAAAAATGCCACCAAGAACAAGTTCTATGATCTTCTCTACCATTCAGAGCACCACTCTTAGTCTAAGTGGAAAACTAACCAATTGGAGCTTATCGCCTAAACAAAGTGACTTCAGAATGAGAACCAGTCTTGGGGGAAATGGTGTTTGGTCTGAAAGAAGACACAAGGAGTAAGAGCAAACAAATCATGAATTACCTTCAACTATATGAAGGGTTGTTATGTAGAGAAGTTAGAAACTCAAGAAGCAGAACTCGAACCAATGGCTCAGCATCACAGGGATGCAAAGTGGCTCATACAAGAACTCTCTAACAATTAGAGTCTTGTTAAAAACCAGAATGAGCTACTCAGTGAAATGTTCTTGGAGGCTGTGGGAGGAGCGTAGGGAAATAATTCCTGCAGCTACCCCTAAGGTTCACATCCAGACTGGTCCTTCCCTACTCACGTGGATTTGGCTGGTGTTGAAACCAATGCCATGGCCCTTCCCAAAGCAGCAGGCCCGACACTAGGTCCTGGGCCATGAGGCAGAAGTGAAATGTGCACCGCTTGGCACAGCATGTGGCAAAGTTCATGCTTTATCAGCGTTGGCTAGTATTTCTGCACTGACTCAGACTGTGACAAGATGGCCCTTCCAATTTCTAACACTTCATAAATAAGTTAAAAAATCATTATAATTAGCTCTTAATCCTGAAGGTCAGCTTCAGTAATACACTCAAGGGTAGGAATGACAAAGCCAGGATGGCTGGACATACTTTGGGAAACCACAAAGAACAGAGGCAGTCACTTATGTAGACATGTAAAAACCACCAAAATCAAAACTAAACATATTCAAAACAAGTCATATCCTCTCTGGCACATGTGGTCTGCTTTCTGGAATGAAATGATTTAAAAAAAGAGACTCAAACTGGGCTGTTTCACCTACTTAGAGCAAATGAGATTATTAGAATGAGTTTATTCACCCGTGCCGGCCAACTACCCACCACAACTGAAAACTTACTTTTCGGGTGCCAGCAGCCTGGACACTCTGCCATGTCGCTACAGGCTCTGGAGCTATGTGCCACTCGGGGTAAGTTTTCGTGAGTAACTTCACAAAGGTGGACTTTCCCACGGCTGCAATGCAAACAGCATGTGTTGGGACCCTTCCCACATCAGGGCTGCAGAAGGCTGCGACGAAACTCGGGCACGGTGGCCCAGCTGAAGGCAACAAGTAACAGTTTTCCCAGTTTCAACCCTCAGCCCGGTATCCGTGTCCCACTCAGGATAGGGCAGGCCACGGTGTCCGGTCCCATTGAATACAGGGGGAAAAGAGGAGGAAAAGACCCTTAAGATCTGACTTGCAGTGGTAATGCCCTAACCTCCCAGAGGAAAGGTATTTAATGACAGTTGGAAATGTAATAGGACTACGCACAGTGGAGGAAATCAGCTACTTAAATCATAAGGCTTGAATCATATCTATTCTGTGACAGCGTAAAAACTACAAATTTTTCAGCAAAGAAAAATTGAGATTAGGGCCCTCATTCATTCAACAAACCTAACCAGTATTTCCTGGAGTGCTTACTCCGGGCTCAGGACTGTCTGGCACTGGGGGTATGACGGCAAACAAACACAGGAAGGGTTCTGCCCTCACGGAGCTTGTACGGGAGATATATTCACGGAGTAACTAATAACAAACGTTAAGTGCTAGGAAAGAAAAACGCGGGACGGCTCTAACACAGCTCAGGAGACCGGACAAGGTTCCTCTGAAGAAAATGCTGTCTGAGGTAAGATCTGAAAGGTGAGGAGGTAACCAGGACAGGCGTGGGGGAAGGGTGATCTAGGCAGAGGGAACCGCATAAACAAAGGCAGGGGAAAGAGAAAGAACCTGGTGTAGGAGGAGACCAAAGAGAAGCCTGGGCCTAGAAGAGGCACGGTCAAATGAGGGAGAAGAGTGGCTCCAGACACGTGCAGGGGTAGGGAGGGAGGCCACGCCAGATCAGACACGACCTCACAGCATGGTAGGAACTTTGAATCTTTTCTCAGGGCAATGGGAGTCAGTGGCAATGGATGTTAAGCAGGGAAATGATAAGATTCCATCTCGTTTTTAAAAGATCACTCTGCCATCTGTGCAAGAATAGACTGACACAGAAGTAGGCAAACCAATTAAAAGATAATAGCAGCCTGAACCAAGGGATTGCAGAGGAGGTGGAAAGTAGTGGTTGCTTTGAGAAATATTTTGGAGATGAAAGCAACCTAGTACAACAAATTATCTCTTCTCATTCATGCCAATGTCTGGCCCATTACCCTCCTGAACTCCAGAACACTATCCACGGGCTCTCCAGACACCTCCGCTTGGATGGCCCACAAACACCTCAGAGTCAATCTGCTCCCTACATGAATGAAGTCATCATCGTCCCCAGCACACTGAACGTCCTCCCATACCCAGACCTCAGGGGATGGCAGCAGCATCGCTCCCTGTCAGAACTTTTCCCTTCTCTGCCAAATGTCAAGTAGCCACCAAGTCCTTTTGAACCTGCCTTCTAAATTTTCCCCATCTGTCCTTTTCTCTCCATTCTCACCTCCAAGCTCAGGATCGGGCTCTCATCTCTTGTCTGACTCTGGCTTTGCCTTCTTTTTTTTTTAAAGATTTTATTTATTTATTTATTTGACAGAGATTACAAGTAGGCAAGAGAGGCAGGCAAGGAGAGAGAGGAGGAAGCAGGCTCTCTGCGGGGCTCGATCCCAGGACCCTGGGATCATGACCTGAGCCGAAAGCAGAGGCTTTAACCCACTGAGCCACCCAGGCGCCCCTGACTTTGCCCTCTTTAATCCGTCACTCATACTGCAGCCACAGTGAACACAAAATAACACTGCTTAAAACCCTCTGACAGGTCCCTATTGCCTTCACAAAAATCCAGCCCTTTAGCATGGTCTGCAAGACACAGCAAGATCTGACCCCTGCATGTACCTTCCTGGCCTCAGCTTCTTTCAGGCACCCTGAGCTCCTGCTGACCAAACTCTTTGCAACTCCAATCATGCCTTGTTCTTTCCCACAGATGTGATTTTGCCAATGCATTCTCATTTCCTGGAGCACCTCCTCTCCTCGCCTGGTCAACTCCTACTCAATCTCCAAGATTCTGCTCAGATCTGCTTCCTGTATAAAGCTTTTCCAGAACCTGATGCCTCTGAGCTGGATCTGCTAATCATCCTTTATACTTGACCTGGCTTTCTGGGTAATTCTGCAATTGTAATTCTCTTTCTCCAGGTAGAACAGGGGGCTCCTCTAGGCCACACAGGGTGGAACCAGAGCCCAGCACAATGACCTGACTGAATAAAGCACTCAATACACTACTGATACTGATGTTTGTTAAAAAAAAAAAAATGACAAGAGTATGTTTGGAGTTCAATCCCTTCTATGAGAGATGATCTCCTCAAGCCAAGTTCTACCCTGAGGAAGAACCCAAATGGAACCAAAAGGAGAAAGGTAGGCACCCTTCAAGTCAATTCTATCAGCCACTCAGGGCTACTGATCAGGAATGAAGGGATGTCTCAGAAGAACCCACACATCCATAAGGTGCCATTGATTACACAGCACTCCAGCTCCTGTCTGAACAACACAGGGTAAGAACAAACAACACGAATCTCTGTGTTGTGTACAGTCATGCTCATCTCTCAGTTCCACCTCCACCCGGCCCATGTGTGCCTCTGCACATCCGCCCGCCTCTGCTCTTCCCACACTTGAGTGCATAAATGCCTTCCCCAGCTCTTCCTGGCCTGTATCTAAATCCCTTCCCCCTACCAAGCCTAAGGCCCCACCTCTTCCATGAAGCTTAGACTGTCTCTAGCACACATGGAATTCCCACCACACTGGGCAATTGAATCAAACAGTATCTATTAACTGCTTATGACATGTTTATAGCCTTTAAGTGTTTTGATTGCTTCTTGGGTCTTAATTTTGGTTTCTTAACAGGATCTGACTCTCTGGGGTTGGGACCTAGGAATCTACATTTATAAGTCTGCCTCAAGACGCATACCTCTATTTGAGGTTGCTATCCAGAACAATCTGATCAAAATCAACAGAAGTGAGAGGCGCCTGGGTGGCTCAGTGGGTTAAAGCCTCTGCCTTTGGCTCAGGTCATGATCCCAGGGTCCTGGGATCGAGCCCCGCATCGGGCTCTCTGCTCAGCGGGGAGCCTGCTTCCTCCTCTCTCTCTCTGCCTGCCTCTCTGCCTACTTGTGATCTTTCTATCAAATAAATAAATAAAATCTTTTTAAAAAAATCAACAGAGGTGGTTTAAAAAATATATATATATGGGTTCTAAATCCACATACCAGACTACTGAGTAAAAGCCTACAGGCTTGTCATGAAGAACCTAACAGATTGATGGGAATTACAAATTGGTTGAGTTTATATATTATCAGATGTCTGCCTGCTCTGAGTAGCCCCTACTTTATTTGGCACAGATAGGCAAAATTTAGATTGTAGGTTGCCGATTAAAACTAAAACATGGTCCCTGCCTACCAGCCAAAAAGTTTTTTTTTTAAAGATTTTATTTATGTGACACAGAGAGAGAGACAGGGAGAAAGGGAACAAGCAGGGGGAGCGGAAGAGGGAGAAGCAAGCTTCCCGCTGACCAGGGAGCCCAATGTGGGGCTCGACCCCAGGACCCTGGGATCATGACCTAAGCTGAAGGGAGACACTTAAAGACTGAGCCACACAGGCACCCCTAAAATGTTATTTTAATTAATAGGGAAAGATTAAGGCAATTGAGATTGCTGAGATTGAATGACTGTTAGAATTACATTTTTCAAAAGTTAAAAACAATCTAAGAAACTACTGCAGATCGAAAAAGAAGGGCCCTGAGGGTTAGGGAGTGCCAGCTTCACCCCTGAGATCAGACACTATTAGTTCATCTAAGGGCAGTCAGGACTCTGAGAAACCGACTCATGCCTTTTAAACACATAAAACCCGGAATGCCAACAAATTTGATGTAATGGGAAATACACAGTTCCAATTACTGGAACAATTACACCAGGGCAATACTCCTACCCTGCACCCCATTGCCCATTCAAAAGCTTCTGGAAAGTCGGTTTAGTAATCAGAAGCCGGTTTCAGCAAAGAATGACAGGAAATGATGGTGGCAGGTCCTAAGAGCTCAGAGAGCCTGGGTCATTTGCCATAGGGCAGTATTTCTTAAGCTGTTCCAAAGGAACTCAGCTATGCCAGGCACCAGCCACAAATATGGAATAATTTTAAAAGATAATTCAAAGTTATATATTCATATTAAAACCACACACAGCATAACGTTTTTTAGTGCTATAATACCTAAGCATAAGTTTTTTCTTCCTGCTTGAGTCTTGACTGTTGTTATTGTGTCTTTTTAAGATTTATTTATTTGAAGGGGGGGGAGGAGAGGGAGAGAGAGAATCTCAAGCTGACTCCCCACTGAATGTGGAGCCCAATACAGGGCTCAGTCTAACAACCCTGAAATCATGACCTGAGCCAAAATCAAGAGCCAGACACTTAACTATCTGAGCCACTCAGGTGCCTGTTTTTTTGTTTTGTTTTTGAAGATTTTATTTATTTGACAGAGAGAGAGCACAAGCAGGGGGGAGTGGCAAAAGGGAGAGGGAGAAGCAGACTCCCTGCTGAGCAGGGAGCCTAATGTGAGGCTCAATCCCAGGACCCTGGTTTCATGATCCAAGCTACAGTCAGATGCTTGACTGACTGAGCCACCCAGGCATGTCCCTGTTCTGTTTTTTAAGACATATGTTTTAAAGTGTTCCCAGGGGCTTCCTAAGAGTGGTGTCTGCTTCTTTCCTGCTACACTGGCTTCCTCCTAGGGAGCAGAACACTCATGTCCACCAAAAGCCACTCTTCTTTATACAACACTGGGCAAACAAGACAAAGCCCTCCCTTTGTCTGGTTTCTCTGCAATACACCAGCCTCTTATGATATCATTATCACCATTTAGTTAGATCCCAGGTTCACTGTTATCTCTCAATATACTTTTTTTTTAAATTTTTTTTAAAGATTTTATTTATTTATTTGAGAGAGAGGCAGTGAGAGAGCATGAGCGAGGAGAAGGTCAGAGGGAGAAGCAGACTCCCCGTGGAGCTGGGAGCCTGATGCAGGACTCGATCCCGGGTCTCCGTGATCATGACCTGAGCCGAAGGCAGTCGTCCAACCAACTGAGCCACCCAGGCGTCCCTCAATATACTTTTTAATATCATGAGATCTGGGAGGCATCAGATCTCAGAATCAAACCTTCCTTTCAGACCTTAGCTATTACTGAAATTTATTATGTGTGCCATGACTTGGAAAAGGGTAGGAGGTACTTTCCTAGGATATATTAGTTCAACATGTTGATTTTTATCAGTACCAGGACTGTCATTCCATAAGCTGCATCAAAGAATTCTGTTGCTAATTTCCATCCTTTCCTAAGTCATGATCTGTTTTCCCTCCAACAAATTCTTCTACAAACGATGATACCTGCAATTGCTCCATTGTGCTAAAATCTAGCAATTAGATAGTATCTGATGGAACACCCCGAAGAATGTATTACTTTCAATGTAATACAGCTGTATTTTGAGGGAGCCTCTCAAACATACCCCCAGGCATGTTCCTCTCCTGAACAAAATTTAAAACAAGGGCAAAAATCCAATTCTGAAACCTCGTACCAAAAAGCAAACTAAGGCAGTAAATATACAACGATCTTAAAAAAGAGTCCTCCAAAGAATATTTAAAGCCTGTATTTCAGGCACTGCGTTTGAGGCTATATCCATCTACTCACTCACTCACCGACTAGGTACTGTAACTACAGTGATGAACTAGGCTGAGACCCTGCCTTCAAAGAGCTTATACTCCACCTGCGAAACAAAGTACCCAGGATCAGAAAGGCTCTGAGTCCAAAAGCATTCTGGGCAAACTTAACAAAAATCACTCCACAGGCTTAAAAAGAAACTTAATACCCTTTTTGCACTGATTCCTCTTACTGTCTTTCCCATGGGAATTATGCTTAACAACAGCATAGAGTCCAAACCCTTCTTGTTCAGCATGAGACCCCCCACTGACCTGGAACCCCTTCCCACCCCCACTTTGCCCACCGCGTGGTTCATCCTTTCACTGTCACCTTCTCAGTGAAGCCTTCTGGAACTCTCTCCAGCTCCACTTCACCCGGGAGGCAGAGCGAACCACTGCCTGCTCTGACTTTACCAAGGTATTACTTTATAATTACTTGTGACCTGTCACTCTCTCCACTTGCTTTCTGAAGACACACACTGACTTGTTCCCTTTGCATCCTACGTATCTAACCAGATAGCAGGAATGGAGATGGGTGGAATCAGGTGAAATCATGGAAACACAGACTCCAATACACAACGTTTAGAATAGGCCTTTTTTTTCCCTCAAATTCTTTGCCCAATTGTTTATACGCAATAAAAGCAATAGATGCACATTAGTGACATTAGAATATACGGAACATGCTATTAGAAAAGTTCTTTCCTCTGCTTTATGTACAAGTCTCTAGTACGTAACAGTGTCAAAGTTCTTTTTCGGTTGGGTCTTTGAAAATCAAAGTGAGAATGGTCTGAGATGACTCACTGCCAGTATCTCATACAGCAATCCTTTCTTCGCCTGAAGTCTATAATTATAAAGTAACTGATCTGGTGAGGCAATAATACTCATTGTAGCCATAAATACACTTAGAAGATGGATTAAATGTTTTAGTTCTTAGATATTAAGGGATTCTGGGCACCAAACTTTTTTCAATCACACTTGGCATATGGTTTCCTAACTCATACTGGGCGCCACTGGGTGCTACTTCACTGACCCATTTTCCTTCCGTGTTGTGGTCTCACTCAGAGGATCAGATCAACAGGACTCGGGGCAGCACGAGTACAAGAAAAGCCTCTAGACATATCTAACTTCAGTCAGGACAGGGGTTTACCTTCCCATGTTCAGGTGTCCTGGAGGGGTACTGATTTGTTTGGGGACGCCACCTGTGATTAGAGAACAAGATCACTCCTGACTTCATTATAAAGCAGTTTAAAATATTCGCTCCGTGGGCACCAGTGACTAACTTCCACACGGTATCAGCACAGGAGTCAGGCATCTGGCAAACACTGAAAGAATACAATGGGTCAGGCAGGGGCTTAGGCACTGGTGATGCAAAGATGAGCAAGACCCAAGAGGCCAACCCGGGGAAGGTGTCGAGTGTGCAAACAATCCCCACAGAACTCAAGCGCTGCAGCTACTGTGGGTACAAAATGTTATGAGAGCATACAGAGGAGGCAGTGACTAATTCTGCCTGAGGACAGTCATCACGGTGTGTGGGGTGATGGACAGCAGTAGGAGGTAAAATGAGAAACAGCCAGCTTAGGGGCCCCCAGTCCACTTGCCATTAGTCACATTTCCCTTGGGCAAGTGCACGCACTTCCAAGGCTCCAACAACCACCCCCACAATCCACAACTTCCATATCGAAATCTTGGTCCCATCTCTCGATCTCAGGCACATATCCTAATCTACCTCTGAACATCTATCTCTGTATGTCTTACCTCCCCAGACTTTTTCCTTTACTTCCATCCTCAGTTTCCCATGTCCAAACTACAACCTTACAGTCATCCTCTATGCCTCTATCCCTCACCTCCAAGTGGCCACTAGTCCTGTCAATCCCACTTCCAAAATCCCTCTCAAAACGCCATTCTTCTCTCTCCTTCCATTCCCTCTGTCCAGGCCTGCATCTTCCCACACTCTCAACTACTACAACGACAGCCACAACTAGTCTGTCTACTCCAAATTCTATTCCTGCTCATTCACTCCACACGATGGATGCATAGCACTATGCGTAGTGCAGCAAACAAGACGTACAAAGAAAGTGCATGCTTTCTGTTCATCCATCCCCTCTGGCCACTTTCTTTTTTAAAATGAATCCACCCATGGCACACGCCAGCCTCAAGTCTTCAGTAGCCTCTCACAACCTACCCAACAAACTCCAGCACAGATGCTGCAGAGGCTGTTCAGCATCTGGCAAGTCTACCCTTCCGGCCTCTCGTCCTGCCCTCCAGGCACACTCCTGTTCTTAAAACTACATGTCTCTTCAGGCTTTGCCTTGGCAAATGTGACTTCCTGTACCTGGAGCATTCCTGCCTCATCTCCCCCTTGGGAATTCCTACCCCAGGGATTCTGAGTTCCCATGCCCAAACAATCATGGCACTCATCACATGGTACAGGAATTATGTTCAGACGCCCTCCACCTGGCTGTGAGCTCCTTAAAGGACAGGAACTGTACCACATGGGAGTCTACCTTCATAGCAGGTACTCAGTAAGTCCTGATCCGAGTGAAAGCAAGGAAGAAGTAGATCCATCTAGAAAGGTTAAGAGCAAAGGTCAGGAAAATTGGGAGAGAAAGCTCAAACTTTGCCTGATGGTCTGTCCAAGTACTTATTGTGTGAAGTACTTTGGTACTTCTCCGGGCTCTGAGAACAGAGCTTCCTTTAGAGGTGTGTTTCCTAACGGACATCTTTAACACCATGAGGCAGGGAGCAGGACCCTCCCTTCTCAGTCTTTTTGATGTTTCTGATTTGGCTGGAGAAACACAAAAAACGATGTGGTGATTATTCTCACTTTAAATTCATGACCACTTAGTCCAAGTGGGTCCTTAATGCTAACTGGCAGCTCTACATTTCTCTAGCTCACTCACTAGACTAATTCATGTCTTTTCTCTCTCTTCACACTCATGCTGCTTAGTTGAACCTTCATCCGATTTCGCTGAGAAAACAGCCAAAAGACCTTCTACAAGTTCCCACCACTCCTACTCAAGTCATACTCATTTCTGTTGCCATTCACAGTTACTAGGGAGAGAAAGCACTCCTAACTTAAGCTAACCTCTCCCCACTTCAGCAATAGATTCCACTTACTAAAATCACTCCAGTAATTATATTCTATCTCCTGCTTCACCAATTTCCGCCCCCTCTACTAGACCATTTCCACCAGCATACAAACATGATCTAATTCCTCTTACAAAAAAAAAAATCTGAAACCCCCGCAACCCTACCCATTTGCTACCACTCCATACCTCCCCTTTCTAGGAAAACTTCCAGTTGTCTTAATCCACTGTCTCCAGTTCCTCATCTCCCATTTTCCTTGACCCTATGCTGATCAGATGTTCATCCTTACTGCCCCTAAAAACTGTTCTTCTCAACTTCACCAAAAAGCTCTGTTACTTAAACAGCATTACACAGTTGAACATTCCCACCCCCTGAACACCTTCTTCATTTGGCTTCCGAGATATCATTCTCTTTTGGTTTTGCTCTGACCTCAGTGGTCATTCCTTCTTAGTCTCTTTTGCCTGGTTCCTTCCCCAACTTCTTGAACATTTGGGTGCCCCATAGCTTAGTCCTTTCCATCAACACACAAGGTCTCCTGGCTTCAAATACTATCTAGATTTATACCTATAATGCAGGGAGACTCTGAACTCTAGACGTAAACATTCAACTGTCTCTTCAACATGTCCACTTAGATATCTAATAAGCACATAAAAACCTAATATGCCTATAGCTAGACCCCTGCAACCATCACCCGCCCCCAGTCTGTTCTTCCCATGCTTCTCCATTTAAGATAATTTGGAACTCCCGTTCTTCAAGTTGTTCAGGCCAAAATGATTTGTTTTTATCTCACATTCCACACATCTGTCACCAAATCCAGTCTGCCCTGCCTTAAAATATAACTGGAATCCAACTGCCTCTTTGCAGTACTGTTACCACCCTGCTCCAATTCATGGCAACTCATCATTGCAGTAGCCTCCTGATACCTTCTACTTTCAACATACCAGCCACAGTCACCTTTTCATAATTTAAATCCACCATGGACTAAAGGACTAGACAATTAAGCTATTCCTTACCTTCTCACCTCATGTCCTTCCATTCTCCCCCTTGCTCACTCTGCTCCAGCCACAATAGCTTTCCTCCTGTTCCCTGAACACACTGTCCACCTTAGGGCCTTTTGAACTTGGTCATTCCTCGGCCTGGGAGATTCTTCTCCTGGTTACCTACATGGTTTCATTCCCTCATTTTCTTCTGGTTTTTGTTCCAATGTCACCCTCTCAGTGAGGCCTATCATGACTACCCTATTTAAAACTGCCGTCTCCCTCAATCACTCATCCTTGAATTTTCTCCATCACATTCATTACTATCTAATACACTGTTTACTTAATTTATATTGTTTATTATTTATCGCTACTAGAGTTCCATGAGAGCAGAGATTTTTTTATTTGTTCTGTTTGGTGCTGTATCCTCAGGGTCAAGAACAGTGCCGGCTACAGAAGTTGCTCAAACGGTTATTTGTTGAATGAATAAAATGCGAAATTCTCAATTTGCTGCGAGAATGTCTTCAATACTCAACACCTGCTAATCTTTTTAGGGCTCAGCACCTTAGCTAGTAGAAGCATTAAGTCAGAATTTAGTGACAGTGAACTGAAGTGTTTGGCTTTCATTTCGTTGTATGATTACTTTTTATTTAAGATACTGGGTCTCGGGGGCGCCTGGGTGGCTCAGTGGTTTAAAGCCTCTGCCTTCAGCTCAGGTCATGATCTCAGGGTCCTGAGATGGAGCCCCGCATCCGGCTTTCTGCTCAGCGGGGAGACTGCCTCTTCCTCTCTCTCTGCCTGCTTCTATGCCTACTTGTGATCTCTGTCTGTAAAATAAATAAATAAAATCTTAAAAAAAAAAAAAAAAGATACTGGGTCTCTACATGTTTTAAGTTTAAGTGACTTTCTTCCAAGAAGAACGTTAAGAAATTATATGGGACTAGAAGAGAGACACGGTAAAATTAGTGTAATTTTAGGAACTCTTAGGGTAGGTCTGCCAGAGAAAATACAGGACACCAGTTAAATTTTCAGTGTAGATAAGTAATAATTTTTTTCTAGTGTATGTCCCCAGTACTGCATAGGACACACACTAAAACAGTGTTCGTTATCTGAAATCCTATTTTAAATGAGCACCTTCCCCCCCCCGCCCCACTAAATCTGGCAACCCTACCTTAGGCGAACAAAGAAATTACACCCTGCTCCTTGTATCAATTTCGATCAGAACAAGCTGGTAGAACTCTTGTCCTATCTACAGACTTCGTGGCTGTGGAAGAGTACTGAGGCCTGACATCCTAAAAATCAAAGAAGCAAAGGCCTCTCTAGGAGGGGAAAGGCCCCACGGCATCAGACTGCGGGGAAGGTGGGGGTCTGGGCCCAGCTCCCTTGCTCAGCTTCTCAGGCTAGCAGCCACTTTCCGGGCCTTACCAATATTTCCTTCGATGGAGAGCCTTCGAGGCCCGCGCTCCGCGTGCAAGCCCCTGGAGGGGCACACGCCACGGACTGCGCTCCGAACCATGGAGCTGGAAGGTGTTCGCAACAGCCTTCGAAGGATCCGGCCCGCAGTCATTCCACCCACAACTTGCGCAGCTACAACTTGCGCAGCTACCACTTCCGCCGCGAGCATTTCCGCCCTCGGTACAGCAGTTCCAGCGCTCCGGCGCGCCTATGACGTCAGGAGATCGCCGGGCAAGAAGTGGGTGGGGTAGAGCAGGCCGGGGGTGGGGCCAAAGGGGCGGCTCTGTTCTCGCGAAGTTTGTGCAGGAGCGAAGCTGCTCCAGGAAAGACCTCCAGTGCGGGGTCGGGTGCGGGAGAATCAGTAAGTGCAGCGGTCACGGCGGCGTAGCCTCTCGGTGTTTGCGGAACAAGTAACATCGTAAAAGAGACATAAACTCACCAATCTCATCACCTTTGTATTTTTGTGTAACTTTACAATAAGTCATAACTAAAGACAAATCAAAGTAACTGTAATTGCAAACGAGGCTTTTCCAGGTGTTTGTCGTCTGCCTTTTATTCTAATATGGGTAGCAACTGGACTATTTCAAGTAGGAAAATGACACAATCTGTTGATGTACACAAATTAACTTTTTAAAAAATTATTAGTTTTTTAAAAAAGGTTTATTTATTTGACAGACAGAGATCACAAGTAGGCAGAGAAGCTGGCAGAGAGAGAGGGGGAAGCAGGCTCCCTGCTGAGCAGAGAGCCCGATGCGGGGCTCGATCCCTCATGACCTGAGCTGAAGGCAGAGGCTTAACCCACTGAGCCACCCAGGCGCCCCCACAAATTAACTTTTTCCCACTCACCGTGACGCGCAACACAATGTTGGCACATTATCGAATTAATCAAATTAGTTCGGTACATTCCACCTCCTAGTTTGTCTTTTGAATGAATAAATAAGCATTCGCCCGGTCGATTTGCATAGTAGCCAAAAATCCCATTAGGCTGAAGTGGGTGGAGGCTCAGGGTCTGAGTGGAACTCGTTTAAAACAACGATTAGGTTTTGTGGACGTGAACAGCGGCGGGGGTGAGGAGCCCGGCTGGCTTGGGGCGGTGAGGAATCCGAATGGGATTTGTCTCAAAGGCTGAGCAGAACCCAGGTAGAGACTCGCCGTTGTTTAAAACTGGAGTCCAGCCGTGGGTGGAGAGCTGTGCTCTGAGGAGAGGCAGGGACGGTTCTGAGCTGTTGCCTCCAGGTGAGACTCTAACTGGCTTTGTCCTGCCACACCCCATTGTCATAACGACCTCAGAACTAAGGCTTTATGAAATGTCAGAGGGTATTTCCACTTCCCACCGCTGAAACCAGAAGAGTCAAACCAAGAGTCCAACAGTTAAACCGGCCTTCAGGCAGCACTCTTAGAGGTGGGAAGTTTTAAGAAACGGAGATGTAATTGCAAGGGGTTGGGGAGGGGTCCATGGCTGGGACACCTGTCTTGCATAAAAAGCACAAGAGTTTCTTCTTATACTGATGTTTATATGGGATGGTTGAAATGATGTTCATATAGTAAACATATTTTTAAAAAATATACGTTATAAATTTATTTAGGATAACCTGGATGGAGCACCAGTGGATAGTGGAACAGTTAAAATCTGTCCCATCCTCTGCTCCCACTCTCACAGCCACCTCCGTGTCAAAATACTGCCTACATTTCTTATTATGTAAACTCAGATTTGGAAAAATATTCATCCAAAAAAGTTTGAGAAAGGCTCTTGGCACTGGGAAGTCCTCTCTGCCTTTTCTGCCATCAGGGACAATTAAGGAGTAGTTAAGGGTGTGGGCTCCTGAGAGCTGGCGGTGAGGGTTCAGAAATATAACTCACAAGCAGCACTTACCTCCTGTCACACAGCTACCATCCAATGTGCTTTCCATAATCAGTAATGGCTGCCTTCAGCTTGACACTCAGTTCCCGGGACATTACTGCTGTTTATCTTTAAGTTGACTCTCTGGTGTACTTCCTCTCTCATCATTATCTTTAAGTTGACTCTCTGGTGTACTTCCTCTCTCTTCGGACCACTGTAACGCACCCATGTCCCCCTCACTATCAGCATATGACCTGACTTCCAATGAAGAGTTCAAGGACAGCACTTCTTGAAGTGGGGCAAGACCGGGTGGGGGCAGGGTGAGGAACAACAGGTCAGCCTCCTCACCTTCGCCCACATGGAGACTCTAATGCATCCCTCTACAGCAGGGATTTGTCAGTGCTCCACATTTCCTCCCATCCTGTGTGTGTGTGTGTGTGTGTGTGTGTGGCTGCCCTCTGGCCTCCTCCCCATGCTTTCTCTCCCAACAGCCAGTGCCTGCAGCTCTTCTTTTTTTTTTTTTTTTTTTTTTTTTTTTTTTTAAAGATTTTTTAATTTATTTATTTGAGAGAGAGGCAGTGAGAGAGCATGAGCGAGGAGAAGGTCAGAGGGAGAAGCAGACTCCCCGTGGAGCTGGGAGCCTGATGCGGGACTCGATCCCAGGTCTCCGGGATCATGACCTGAGCCGAAGGCAGTCGTCCAACCAACTGAGCCACCCAGGCGTCCCTCCTGCAGCTCTTCTTTGCAAAACTGCCCTTGGCCTCCTGGAGCCCTTTCCCAGGCCCTGTGGAAAGCCTGGGACTTTACCTCCCCTCAGAGTGTGCCTTCCCCAATAACTGATAGGCCAGGGCGAAAGCCCAGTTGCATCCAGTCAGGCTTTTACACCAGAGCTGCCTGGGGACCCAGGTAAGCCATCCCCTGTGGAACTCTGAGAGGTTCCCTGCTGGGCTTCCTCCCCATTCTTACCCTGCATCTCTTACTCTGCTCACTGGTTTCCCCAGCAAGTACTTTGTTAAATCACTTGCCTGCATATCCTCACTCCAGGGTCTGCTTTTGGGAAACCTGTCTTAGACATAAGTCCACTAGGGAGTTTTGTAAAACATGCTTCTCCACCCCACCTCGGAGGGCAAGTGCAGGGATGGCAGAGGAAGCTTGTCTTGATGTTGAGGTCTGTGTACTTCCACTGTTTCCAAATAGATGTGTCTGGGAAGGCTCACAGCCAAGTGGGATCTGCTCAGGGGCATCAAGGATGGAATGTGAGTAGGTAGAGATAGTGAAGGGTACACCAGGCAAAAGTAGAAATCTAGTTCTGCTATTAACTAGCTGGGTTGAACACATTAACTCATAAACTAGCTATCAAATGGGAATGATACTAGTACCTGCTAATAGGGTTATGATGAGGAAGTCCATGGAAAGCTCTTAACCTAGGGCCTTGCATAGTATAAGCACTCGACCAATGCTAGCTATTATTATTACCCTTTGTTTTCTCGTCGTACTTTATGGGTGCTTCTAGCTTCTATTTCACCTTAAATCATTGTCGTGTATGTGCCTCCCCTTTTATGCAATGATATTTTGATGGGCAGGAATCATCTTTTCTGGGTACATAAGGCCCATGTGGCCTTACTCAGTAATAACAGATGCCCAAAATTCAGTAAATACTTGTGAAATTTTAACAGAATTGACTAAGGGCAGGGAGTTGGGAACAAATAACAAGAGAGAAAGAGACTAAGAGAGAGAGAGAAGGAGGAGAAAAAGGAGGAGGAGGAGAAGAAGAGGAGGAAGAAGGGGAAAAGGAAACAAGAAAAAGATGGGGAGGTGGAGAAGAGGAGGAGGAAGGAGGAGGAGGAGAGGAGGTAAAGAAAAAAAAATTCTTCCTAAGGGTGCTGCTCCTTTCTTGGTTAGTTTTGAGGCAAAATACAGCCTAATGCTCAATAACAAATGGCCTCATAGAGATCTTAAGCCCATTATGACCTTCCATCACCCAAATTCAAACATTATGCTTGAACCACTCTTATGTCACAACCTATAAACCTTGTGTTTCCCCTTCCGGTCATGTTCTGTGTGTTGCCCTTGAGTACAAGGACTTATACCTCTGAAAGCCCTTGTTTCTTTACCTGCCACCAAGAGTCATCTAGCCCTCATTCTTACTCATGTTCAAGGAAAGGAAAACAAGGTAGTACAGTAGGAGTACTAGATTTAGAGTCAGACACACTTGGATTTTAATCTTGGTTCTCTGGTCTTTAGCAAGTTCTTAACTTCTCTGAGCCTCAGTTTCCTCATCTGTAATATGGGAATACACACGTCTCACAGGATCACTGTGTGGATGAGTAATAAGGTGTGAAAAGCCCTCAGCACTGTGTGAAAGTCCTGGGTGGGGGGAAAAAAAGCCAAAAGAGAAGTAAGGCTTTGCAGGTTTTAATGTTTCATGACGGGTAACAGAGCAGTCTCCAGGGGAACCCCAGAGAGTCTGTTCTGACTTTAGAAGCACTTCCTGTGGACAATGGAGGGCCCTGCCTCGTCATACTCGGGCTTGCTGATCCACATCTGCTGAAAGGTGGAGAGAGAAGCCAGGATGGAGCCTCCAATCCAGACCGAGTACTTCCGCTCTGGGGGAGCGATAATCTGCAAAGAATAAATGTGGTGAATCACGATTAGTCCCCAAGGGAATAGGGAACTGGTCCAGGAGATCCTCTCATCACATTGCGGGGCTGCCCCCGGTAAGGACGGCCTCCACAGTCAGAAACAAACAGGGTAAAACCTTGGGGTAGATTAGATTGTTGCTCAAATCTTTATTCCAGCCCTCAGTCCTCCCCCCATGGGAAGGATGCACTGTTTTGCCTTGTGACTTTGGGGCTGGGCTCTGTATTTGCTTTGAGGGATGGGACGTTGGCAGACAGGACACAAACAGGAACTTGAAATGTGCCTCAGGCAGGAAGCTGGGCTTCTGCCTTGATGATAAGGGCTTCCCTTAAGAAGCTGCTGGCCCTTCAGTCTGGGCCCCAGCAGGAGAGCTCCAGACCCGAGCTGGCCAGCCCGGCAGAGCTGCCATACTAGGCCTGACTTAGACCGCTCACTCCCAGCTGACCTGCACTTGAACACACGATAAACATTACGGTTATGTCCCTGAGATTTCACAGTTCTTTGCTCCTTGGCAATAATGACCAAGACACACATCGACAGGGACAGCACCTCTCTGTTCTTGCCTGGAGTTCGGCTGTGTGGGCGGCTGAGGCTGAGCTTCTGCCAATCCTGAGTCGGCCAGAGCACTCAGACCCTGTCTTGAGTCTCATCTGTTGATAGCCACTGGTAGCTGACAAGTTCTCAAGTTCATAGACACATGGTGCATCCCTGCCACTGGGAGTCCCGAGCTTAGCTTCTAGAAATTGGTTGCTAGTTAGACAACTTTGACCACCACCTACAAGTGGATCCGGAGGGACAGCCACTAAAGCGTCAAAGAATCCAGGGCCAGAATAAACGGGACACGGAACTGATTGTTTTTGTCTCCTTAGACCCTCTCTACATCTTTCCTAAGTTGCAGAGATCATGGAATTGCAGAAGAAGGAGAGTTGTGAGAAGTTATCTTCTTATTCAGTCAGACAAAGGCACTAGGTCACTCTTTGGACTAACACCTCAAGGACCAGCACAGTCACATTATTGCTGTGTGGCTCAGGCTGTGAGAAGAGTCCTGGGCTGGGGTCCTCCGTCTCAGTGCCAACCCACCTCACCTCTCTTCTTCCATATCCTCGACATCTGTCTCATCTCCCCAGTTCCTCTACACAAATCTGGCTGTCCCATTTGGCTGGGCTGTTCGTACCAGCATGCACCACACCCTGGGGCACCTTTGCTCAGTCTAATTTCCCCTGCCTCGAGGGCCCTTTCCCCTCCTCCTGTCTTTTTTTTTTAAGTTCTGATTTTTTTTTTTAAGATTTTATTTATTTATTTGACAGAGATCACAAGTAGGCAGACAGGCAGGCAGAGAGAGAGAGAGGAGGAAGCAGGCTCCCTGCTAAGCTGAGAGCCCTATTCAGGGCTCCATCCCAGGACCCTGGGATGAAGACCTGAGCCGAAGGCAGAGGCTTTAACCCACTGAGCCACCCAGGTGCCCCCCCCCACGTCTTATTTACATTGCCCTCTCAGTGATCGTGTCTCCTGATTAGATTCTAAACCCCTTGAAGGCTGGCACGTGCTGTTAAACTCAGGGCAGTGGGTCACAAATTGGGATATGCATGGAAATGCATATGTGTGTTATCGGTGTAGGTGGTGGGGGCGCCCCGGATCTGGTGAGCCAGAATCTGGGGGTGAGGTGGGATGTAGTCAATGGTCCTGGTTAAAAGCTCCTGCCTTAGGGACGCCTGGGTGTCTCAGTTGGTTGAGCGGCTGCCTTCGGCTCAGGTCATGATCCCAGCGTCCTGGGATCGAGTCCCACATCGGGCTCGTTGCTCAGCAGGGAGCCTGCTTCTCCCTCTGCCTCTGCCTGCCACTCTGTCTGCCTGTGCTCGCTCGCTCTCTCTCCCTCTCTCTCTGACAAATAAGTAAATTAAAAAAAAAAAAAAAGCCCCTGCCTTGGGCCTGGCGCCATGCCCCCAGTGTGGCAGGCTTCAGGAAGCGTGGCTGCCCCAGTGGCTCCCCGTGAGAAGGGCCCGCAGGCTCCCACCCGTTTTCTGGTAACCCGCTCTGCTTGCCTTTGCTGAGCACCATCAGCTAGGCAGGGGGAAGGCCTGGGGCAGCCTTCCTTTGTGAAAAAGTTTCTTAGAATACACTCAGATGTAGCAAATTCCCAGAGACCAACTTTACTGTGAGACTTTGTAACTCTCAACCTATTTGTTATCTCTATTCAATTCCCAACTCCTTTTCTAAACCTGCTAGCTGCAAAGTTCCTAGAAGCCCTAAAAAGCTCTGTATGGTGCCTGGGTGGCTCAGTTGGTTGGGCTTCTGCCTTCAGCTTGGGTCATGATCTCAGGGTCCTGGGATCGAGCCCCACATTGGGCTCCCTGCTCAGTGGGGAGCCTGCTTCTCCCTCTGTCTTTGCCTGCTGTTCCACCTGGTTGTGCGCTCTCTCTGTCAAATGAATGAATAAAATCTTTTTAAAAAATATTTTATTTATTTATTTGACACGGAGAGAGAGAGCACAAGTAGGCAGAGAGGCAGGCAGACAGAGAGGGGGAAGCAGGCTCTCTGCCAAGCAGAGAGCCTGATGCGGGGTTCGATCCCAGGACCCTGAGATCATGACCTGAGCCGAAGGCAGAGGCTTAACCCACTGAGCCACCCAGGTGCCCCGAATGAATAAAATCTTAAAAAAAAAGTTCTGTATGATTGCTTGGGGACCAGAGGCTGGAGAGAAGCTGAAGACAAGAGGGCCCCTATTCTGACGAGGCCTGTGCAGTGAGCCGCCTTGGTGAGTAGCGGCGTGGGGAGGACGGGAGCCAAGAGGACACAACAGATCACAGGTTGTCCAGGAATCAAGTGATGTCCCTGTGAGTTTGAACCAGAAGCCTGCACCATGCCAAACTTTCTCTCTGGAACTTTCACTCTCCTCTAGGGTAACATGCACATCCCTTTTGAAGTCTAAAGATGCTGAAGTGTTGCTTCCTTCTTTTCTTCCCTCCCTTTCCCTCCTCTTGATTGCATCCTCAGCCCCTCAATATTCTCTTCCTCCCAAATTCTTTCACCCCTTGTCATAGGACATCATATGGTTACATTTGAGATCCCATGCTAAACATGTCCCCATTTCATCAGTGCCTGAGGAACATAATCCCTCGAGATGAAATCTGTCCCAGACCAGGAGAATGCTGAGCCCAGGAGACCATCAATCTACGGGCCAGGCACACTGAGTTGGCACATCTCCCAGGCAGGCAAGTCTTTATCCCAAGGACTGGGTGGGGGGATCTGGGGGCAGGACCCACCTTGATCTTCATGGTGCTGGGGGCCAGGGCTGTGATCTCCTTCTGCATCCTGTCAGCAATGCCAGGGTACATGGTAGTACCCCCTGAGAGGACATTGTTGGCATATAAGTCCTTGCGGATGTCAATGTCACATTTCATGATGGAATTATAGGTGGTTTCATGAATCCCGGCGGACTCCATGCCTACACAGGTCATAGTAAGAGTCATAATTACCCACATCTCCAGCTCCTCAAGGGATCCTTCTGTTGTTGCAACTACCTTAGCTCAGACCCTTAATCACCTCCCAGACAGCTTACAGGATCAGACCTCCAACTGGTCTTTGGTTCCTCCTGCTCCGATTGATCTTTTGCACTGACCAGCTGAGGCATATTTCTAAGGGAACACTTTCACTGAGTCATCTATTTTCAAGCTTTATTGAGTTATAATTCACATATCATAATATTCACCCTTCCGAAGTCCAGTAGTTTTTAGTTGATTCATGGACTGTGCAACCATTGCCAAAATCTAATTTTAGAACATCTGTAACACCCCAAAGAGAAACTCCGTACCCTTTAGTAGACACTGTGATCTTCCCCTTCAGCCCCCACAGTCCCAGGGGACCACTAATTTATTTCCTTTATCTATAGACTGGTCTGTTCTGGACATTTCATATAAATGGAATCCTACAATATGTAGCCTTTTGTGTCTGGTGCCTATCACTTAACGGCATGTTCATGTTCACACTTCAACCCATGTTTTCAAGGTGCATCTATGTTAGAGTGTGTGTTGGTGCTTCAATCTCCTTTATTGTCAAAAAATGTTCCATTGCATGGGTATACCCATCATGTCATCTTTGACAGCCCCCCCCCCCCTTATCTACAGGTTACATCTAGCTACCTTAGCTTGCCGCCGGGGCCTTCCACAGTGAAAGGCCTGTAGGCCAAACTAGTTCATGCCCACCTCCTGGCCTCCCCCACCTCTAGTCTTTCCTCCATGTGACATAATTTCACACTGAGGTTAGAGGAATCTCCCTAAAATACAAACCTAACCCGGCTACAGTGCTGCTTCACAGCTTTCAGGGATCTCATTGCTGATATGATTAACCACTACGCTCTTGGTGTGGTCCAGCACCTCTCTCCATTTTCCCGTATGCAAACACACACACACACACACACACACACACACTTCTCTCGTCGTGTCCCAAGTAGCATATGACCTTGCACACCCCCATGTCTTCACATGTACCCTTCCATCTGCCTTGGATGCCATTTGCCATCCTGCACTCCTTCTGCCCCCAGATACCATCAAATGATATTCATTCTTCAAGATTCTGCTCAAATGTTCGCCTTCCCTAAGAAGACTTTACTGATCTCTTAGGCTTATATGACTTTGTTCAGCTGCTATGCGCTACTGCTGTCTGTTAACATTTGTTTACAGGCCCGACTCTTCCCACACAATCCTCAAGAGAGTAGTTGTCCTTGTACTAAATAGTCTTGTACTTAGTCCTTGTTGCAACCCCATCTAGTTGGCACTAATCATGATTTCCACTTTATAGATGAGAAAACTGAGGTTTGAAGAAAGTAACACGTCCAAGGTGACAGGCTTTAAAGGGGCAGAATCAGGACCTGAGACCAGGTCTGACCCCAAACCCGTCCTGTTTACCGCTATGGGTTTTGGCCCCGGTGACTTCAATCCGAGAAGTGTTTTGTGTATTAGCCTTATTCTTAGTTTTATGTCATATTCCCTATTCCGCTTTTCTTTTAATTTGATTTCCCTATCCTTTTATTTAAAATTAGATTTTATCAGGGCACCAGACTGGCTCAGTCAGTACAGCATATGACATTTGATCTTGGGGTTGTGAGTTCAAGCCCCATGTTGGGTGTGGAGCTTACTTAAAAAAATAAAATCTTAAAAATAAATAAATAAAAGTTAGATTTTATCTGGTTGTATTGTTGATGTGTTTTGGCCCTTCCTGGAAAAATATGGGCTACGTAGGAACTATAAACAAAGTGTGTGTGACTCCTGGTGTTTTTCCCACTCCTCCACCCCCCTCGGCTCCCAGGGACAGAGGGCAGCACCTCACCAATGAAAGAAGGCTGGAAGAGGGTCTCGGGGCAGCGGAAGCGCTCATTGCCAATGGTGATGACCTGCCCATCTGGCAGCTCATAGCTCTTCTCCAGGGAGGAAGAGGAGGCTGCGGTGGCCATCTCATTCTCGAAGTCCAGGGCCACATAGCACAGCTTCTCCTTGATGTCTCGCACGATTTCTCGCTCAGCTAGAAAGAGAAGAAATGACAGAAAGTAGATCCTCTGTCCTGTTAGTTTGTCCTACTTTGATCTCCATGAAAAACTCTTCTTCTACTTTAGATTCATTTTTAGGACAAATGTTAATTTTTCATTCCTCTTCCTAAAGTGCGAGTCCAAAGTCTTGATTCCTAGGCAAAACTTTGCACGGGCTTTTCTCCTTGCTGTCTTCACTCTGCCCTGACAAAGCTACGGGCCTTCCTGAGGGCGCTACAGGACACAGTACTGGTACGGACGCAGGAGGATTTGTTGTGATCTTACAGAATCTAGGAAAGCTCCTGCCTAAAGTCTCCTTTTGCCTGGGCTGGGCACTGAGCCATGACAACTTCTTAGAAATTCAGACCTTATTTATTCCAGGTGTTCTCAGAGAAACCATAAATTCCCTTCAGTAACAAAATGCAAACAAAATCATCAGATTTTTACTATCATTCAACCCTGTAAAAACCAGAGATAGCAGGTCCCTGGGGAAGGAAGGAATGCTGTGAAAGGGCACATAAGGAGGCCTTGTCCCCATCCCGAGACCATCTCAGTTGGGAACCTTCTGCCATAAGTAAGGCCACCTTGACTATCTGTCTTGTCCAGAGGCCCAGTTCCAGCCTAGAATCCTCCCCATCTATCTTTAGAGAATTTGAGGACGGGGGCCACAGACTTTTCATCAGAGAACACTTGGTCCCAGATCAGATTTGGTTTGAGCTCAAGTCAGAATCAGGAAAGGGGCTGGATACCTGTGGTCACAAAGGAATAGCCTCTCTCTGTGAGGATCTTCATGAGGTAGTCAGTGAGGTCACGGCCAGCCAGGTCAAGGCGCATGATGGCGTGGGGCAGTGCGTAGCCCTCATAGATGGGGACATTGTGGGTGACACCGTCCCCGGAATCCAGCACGATGCCTATGGAGAGAGGGGATAGGACCTATGAAAACTTCTTGTCTTTCATCTTTCTGGGACCAGTTGCCAAATGGTCTTCAATGCCATATTTTTCTCTAGCAGCTGAGAAAATTCACCCACCATAAGGATCATCAGTAATATTTTTTGTGTACTTCATTTATTCTCCCAAATGAGACTGTAGCCTTCTGGAAGGCAAGTAAAACATCTTCCCTTCTTGTATTCCTTAAAACACTTTCACAGTACTGGGGCGCCTGGGTGGCTCAGATGGTTAAGCAACTGCCTTCAGCTCAGGTCATGATCCTGGAGTCCTGGGATTGAGTCCAGGCTCTCCGCTGACCCTCCCCTTCTCAAGCTCTCTCTCTCTCAAATAAATAAATAAAATCTTTTTTTAAAAACCCACTTTCGGGACGCCTGGGTGGCTCAGTTGGTTAAGCAGCTGCCTTCGGCTCAGGTCATGATCCCAGCGTCCTGGGATCGAGTCCCACATCGGGCTCCTTGCTCGGCAGGGAACCTGCTTCTCTCTCTGCCTCTGCCTGCCACTCTGTCTGCCTGTGCTCACTCGCTCTCTCTCCCTCTCTCTCTGACAAATAAATAAATTAAAAAAAAAAAACCCACTTTCACAGTACTGCATATCTGTCAATGTGCATCTTAGTTGCCGACTCTTTAAGGGAGACTGGATAATTTTCATATCCTTCTGGCATTAAACTAACCCATATGCACATGCATGGAGAATGTTAGATCTGGAAGGGACTATAAAAACCAGCTGATTTGAAAAAAAAATAACATTCCCTACTGATGAAACTTAATAAACCATGGAGGGAAATGAGCTTTTCAACATGATAATAAATCTCTCTCAGTACAAAAGCCATATCATAACTGATGGAGAAATAGTATAATATTATTATTGCTTTATTTAATATTGTCCTAGATGTTCTAGCCAAAGCATATGACAGAAAATAGAAAAAGAGATATTATCAAAAGGAAACAGAATTGTCATTGTTTGCAGATGATGAGGCTGTATACCTGGAAGACCCAAGAGAACCAACTGAGACATGATTAGCACAAATAAGATGGTTCAGTAAGGGCCAGAAGCAAAATAAATACCCAGGGATCAGGAGCTGACACTTGTACAAGGGTTTTGATCAGAGCATATTTTATAATAAAAAATAAAAACTGGAGATGACCATAAAGTCCAGCAGTAGAGAAATGGTAAAACAAATGAGTAAGTTATAGAACCATCACACATTCCCCATCACTGTCTTTGTCATCAGCAGTGAAATTATCTTTTGTGTTTGCCCTGCTCCCCCTACTATACTGTTAGCTCTGTGAAGGCAGGACTGTCTTCCTTGTTGGTGTGTACCCATGGACTGGTGTAGTCTTTGTCCCATGGTAGGGAGTAATGGAAAAATACCTGATGAATGGAAAAATACCTGATGGACGAACAAATAATGTATACTTGAATGAATGAATGTTGAACTATGTTCATGGAAGCCGTCAAGTCCCCATTAGAAATTGCTTTTTTTTTTAAGATTTTATTTATTTATTTGACAGACAGAGATCACAAGTAGGCAGAGAGGCAGGCAGAGAGAGAGAAGGGAAGAAGCAGGCTCCCTGCTGAGCAGAGAGTCCGATGCGGGGCTCCATCCCAGGACCCTGAGATCATGACCTGAGCCAAAGGCAGAGGCTCAACCCACTGAGCCACCCAGGTACTCACCCCCCCACCCCAATTAGAAATTGCTTTATCCCTCTGCCTTCAGCTCAGGTCATGATCCCAGGGTCCTGGGATTGAGCCCCAAGTCCGTGCTCTCTGCTCAGCGGGGAGCCTGCTTCCTCCCTCTCTCTCTGCCTGCCTCTCTGCCTACTTGTGATCTCTGTCTGTCAAATAAATAAAATCTTAAAAAAAAAAAAAAAAAAGAAATTGCTTTATCTTGAAGTTCCCTCTGTTTCCCTGAGCACCTTTCCATACAAAGGGCACACAGATAGCCACATCACAAGTTCATGAGCAGGAACATTCCAGTATTCTTGGAAAGTGTGTGTAAGCTCGGAGACTGACTGCTGTGAGGAAAATGGCCCCTGCTGGATGTACCCGTCATGCTTGGTTCATATAAATCCTTGCCAGCTCTACCGGGTAGACCTGAATGCATTCCATTCTGTTACCTCTATGCAGGGTTTTCCCTGGACTTTGGCTGTCCCTTTGATTCTCCTGAGCAGGAAACTCTGCGGGAGCCCAGCTTTCTCTTCTGCCCCCCAGAGTCAGGAAGGGATGGGATTACAGGCTGCTCACCTGTTGTACGGCCAGAGGCATAGAGAGAGAGCACAGCTTGGATGGCCACGTACATGGCAGGAACATTGAAGGTCTCAAACATGATCTGAAAGAACAATGCAGGATACAGGATGATCTGGCAGAAATCACAGTGCCTCTTGGCCCACAGGATGGTTTTAACCTTATTAAAGGCAAGGGCTGTGTCTATTTACCCCACTCCCGCCTCCCATGGGGCCTGGTGTAGACTACGTATATAGCACGTCCTCAGAAATTGTTGTCGTCCTGATGCATGGAAGGGAGAAGGGATCCATGCTACATTCTTGTGTTCATGTTTAAGACTCTCTGGCCTCTTACCTGGGTCATCTTCTCCCTGTTGGCTTTGGGATTTAGGGGGGCCTCTGTCAGCAGGGTGGGGTGTTCCTCGGGTGCTACCCGCAGCTCATTGTAGAAGGAGTGGTGCCAGATCTGGTTGAGACAAAAGTCAAATGAGCCAAGGAGATTCCTAGAAAATTCCAATTGGCATGCTCATGGTGGGGGAGATGACACCTTGTTCACAGCCTGGGCTGGGTTCTGGAGAGGAGACCTCCTCACCTCTGGAGAGGAATCCTGGCAATTTCTGCTGGACCTTTAGAGATTATGTTCCTTTCCTACGGGGGCCCAGAGGGGACTCAGGCCTGGGGCCAATATACTTAGCATATGGATTATTTCCATTTGAACTCCCCCCTCTTCTGTCTCTTCCCACCCTCTGCCCCTAGGGGTGGGGGCCAGGCCAATCTCATCTCTCAATAGTCCTTGTCTCCCGGCTTCTGGCTATGTTTGGCTGATGCAAGACACCAGCAAGAGAATGGGAAGAGGGAGAGATGTCTGGGTGTTTCTCCAAGCAATGGTGTGGGCCTCCATGAACCCCACCCCGTTGGACGGCCCCTCTCCCAGCTCCAGTGACACTGCCCCACCCCCATCCTTCAGGCTTACGGGTGTAAGAGTGTTCCTTTGTTCTGACTATGTGGGTGCCTCAAGTCCCCTTTCTGGTTCCATAACCCTGTTCACACCTCTCTAAGTAGTCCTTTCTTAATTCAGGACAGCTGCTGAGTGTGTGCTCTCTCCTGCCGGGAACCTGACAGCTATGTTTGAACCGTCCCTGTGTGACTGGCCAGGCTGGGGCTTTAGGGCAGCGTTTCCCAACCACAGCACTTTGACATTTTAAGTTGGGTAATTCAGCGATGTGGGGGGCTGACCTGTGCATTCCAGGATGTTTGGCATTCCTGGCCTCCACCCACGAGATGCCAGCAGCACCTCTCCAGCGATGACAAGCAATAATGTCTCCAGACATTGCCAAACGCCCCCCGGGAGGCAAAATTGCTCCTGTTGCAGAATCACTGCAGAATCACTGCTTTAGAGGAAGTAATTTCTTCCCCACTGTGTCCAGTGATCCAAGACGACCCAACAGGAGTCTGTATTTCAGAGGGGTTCCGCCAAGTGGCAGGGACATAGGGCTCTGATTTCCTCAGAGGCGGGGCTCAGGGCCATCCGCTTCCATTTTACTCATATAATTGTGGGCTCCCGGCTTTGGGCTAAGACAGTGCTAACTGTGGGGAGAGCAGCTAGGAATCAGATATGGCCCCTTGATCTTGGTTTCAAAGTCTGGAGGTGAGAAAAACACCCAAGATGATAACACACAAACACAGCTTTCATCTATTGTTTTTTTCTTTCAAGCACATAGTATAATTAAATATATATATATACACATATTTTTAGAGTATACAAAATATATATGTGTATATTTAAATATTCATATTATATATGAAATATATAAATACATTGATTTATTTATTATATAAATATATTATCTACAAATATATATTTATAATATATATATTTAACACACACACACACACATATATATATATATATTTTTTTTTTTTTAGAGAGAGAGTGCACACACATATGAGCACTTGAGGTGGGGTAAGGGGCACATGGAGGGAAAGAATCTTAAGCAGGCTCCACACCCAGCATGAAGCCCCAGGCAGGGCTCCATCTCATGACTCTGAGATCTTGACCTGAGATCCTGACCTGATTGGAGATCAAGAATCAGATGCTTAACCACCTGAGCCACCCAAGTACACCAGGCACATAATATATTTTCAGGAATTTCTTTAAAGGGTTCACACATGGGGCGCATGGGTGGTTCAGTCCATCAGGCTCTGCCTTCGGCTCTAGTCATGATCCCAGGACCCTGGGATCGAGCCCCACATCCAGCTCCCAGCTCTGCTGGGGGAGGGGTGTCTGCTTCTCCCTCTGCCCCTCCCCCAGCTCATGTTTTCTCACTCTCTCTCTCTTTCTCTCAAATAAGTAAATAAAATCCTTAAAATAAATAAAAAAATTTTAAAAAATAAAGAGCTCACACATTGTTACTACTATGCTAAAACATATACTAAAATAATTTGTCTATTATATTTTTGAATTAGACACTGTTAGGTCCATACAAGTAATATACGCTATTTATTGAGCATGAAGCATGTTGCATGCCCTGGGATTATACTGAGTACCTAATGAAAAAAGTTTTTCTTTTCTCTGTACAAATGAGGAAACTGAGGGTCGGAAGGAAGGACTCACTCCCAGGTGTCCTTACCACTGACTCTGGTGTCTGGGCTCCCAGGCCACGCCATGGTGCAAAACCAGAGCTATGGTGTTGTTTCTATTTATCTCAAACCCAGAGTGCCTGGGTCTGAGATTTAGAGAAAAGGAGGGTGCATTACAGATTTCACAGCAACATTCTTTACTTCTGGTCACAGTCTGTCCGATAAGCCCTCTAGTACACTTCAAAAGGCACTCCTTGGGACGCCTGGGTGGCTCAGTTAGTTAAGTGGCTGCCTTCAGCTCAGGTCATGATCCCAGCGTCCTGGGATCGAGTCCCACATCGGGCTCCTTGCTCAGCAGGGAGCCTGCTTTTCCCTCTGCCTCTGCCTGCCACTCTCTCTGCCTGTGCTCGCTCTCTCTCTCCCTCTCTGACAAATAAATAAATTAAAAAAAAAAAAAAAAAAGGCACTCCTTGCCAAAACAGGGATTCTCAGACAAATGTCAGCAGAATTTAGGAAAAGAATATTAGAAGGGCTCTATTGGCATTCCACACACGTGATTTTGTGGATCACAAACTACCATTTTAAAATTGCCCCCCTTGGGACGCCTGGGTGGCTCAGTTGCTTGGACGACGGCCTTTGGCTCGGGTCATGATTCCGGAGTCCCGGGATCGAGTCCCACATCAGGCTCCCAGCTCCACGGGGAGTCTGCTTCTCCCTCTGACCTTCTCCTCGCTCATGCTCTCTCTCACTGACTCTCTCTCAAATAAATAAATAAAATCTTAAAAAAATAAAAAATAAAAAAAATAAAAATTGCCCCCCACTTCTGTGTTTTCTTGCACACACACACACACGCAACACACACACAAGCTTCCAGAAACCCCTAGAGAGTCCTACTTAGAATTTTCATTAGAGAATCAGCATAACGACCCAGCATCGATGCACCTACCTGAGATCACCACCGGGAAAATGAAAGGGAGAGAAGCCGTTTGCACCTTTAAGAGGCGGCCAAGGCATCAGGGCCTCCTCTGGGGGGAGCTGCTTGAGAGGCTGAAGCTGGACATCGGGTGGGACGGGCCCTCAGACGCCAGACAGGGAGTTAGGGACCTACTGTCCTTAATGAGGAGCTACTGAAGATTCCCAAGGAGGTAAGTGACACAATCCATGTTTAGAAAGACAAGCTTTGCAGCGTAAAGAATTCACTGGTCCGTAAGGCGGGCAACAAATCAGGGCACCATTGCTACCACCCAGTGAGAGCGGGTGGCAGCCCCACAGAGAGTGGCCATGAGGATGGACAGGAAGGCAAGAAGGACATGAGAAACATTTTAGAGGCAGCTGACAGGGCAGAGGCCTGGGGGAGACGAGGGTCATGATGATGCATTATTACACTAAAAGTGGGGGCTGCCAATACCTTCTCCATGTCGTCCCAGTTGGTGATGATGCCGTGCTCAATGGGATACTTGAGAGTTAGGATCCCTCGCTTGCTCTGAGCCTCATCCCCAACGTAGCTGTCTTTCTGGCCCATTCCCACCATGACACCCTGCAATGCAAAAGACGGGGGAGAAGGGAGTCAGCTGAGAGCTCTACTTCAGGGGACCCAGGCCCCAGGAGCGATCTCTGAAGAAGGACACGCATAGGACAGATATCTGTCTTCCCTGGAGACATGACAGAAAGAGACAAGGGTCAGGCAGACATCCATGACCATGGAGGCAGTGGGGAGAGAAGGTGAAGGCTTTCCTGAGGGCTCGGCTCTCTTCTCCCTCCTAAGACGACATCATTTTCTAAGAGAGTAAGGCCTTCCACACACATCTTCCTCTACTTCCGCACAAAGGACTTGTCCTTGTCCTCCTCAAATACTTGCATTTTTAAGTCTCCAAATCTTGGCTCCTGCACACCCCCCGCCCCCACAATATGTGGAGATCCTCATGCTCACTTATCCCTTTTCTACCAAGCCTGTCCCTCCACTCAGATTTAATCTCTCCCACCTTTGCGCTCCCCCTGGTGAAGTCTTTTGTCTCTATGCTAGCCTGTGATCTCAAGTTAGCTCACAGAGTATACATTTCTTAAAGGCAAGGGTCTTGTTTACTTGCACGTATTTTTAAAATTTTTCTTCCAAACCTACCAATCCCGCAGACCTGAGGCAGACAGAACACCATCTCTGCATCCCTGGAATGTGTTGCACTTGGTCCTGGGTATTGCTATTTGAAAAGCCTTGTTCTGTTAATCACAAGAGGGTCGCCCAACCCCAACACACACACTCATACAACACACACACACACACACACAGAGCTCAGTCCAGTGTCCACTCTGTGGTACTTTCTCTTAGTGGCTCAGTGCCTTGGCTCCAGATGAGCCCATACCTGGTGGCGAGGGCGCCCCACGATAGAGGGGAAGACAGCCCGGGGGGCATCGTCTCCTGCGAAGCCAGCCTTGCATAGGCCAGAGCCATTGTCACACACGAGCGCAGTGGTCTCCTCTTCACACATGGTGAGTGTGGCCAAGTGAACCAGGCGCTGGAGCACCTTGGGAGCAGGAGGGGAAGAGAAGTAGTCAGCCACTTGTCAAAATCATGTTGGAGACAGGATTCTTGGTTTTGGAGCTTGAGTCCAGCTCCAGCCGGGGCCCAGTTCCACGATGGACAGATGGACTTCTTCCCTCAACCCTGTTGGCCTGGGCTGAATTGTGTCCCTCGCCGCCCCCCCCAAATTCATATGTTAACATCTTAACCCCCGGTATGTCAGAGTGTGACTGTATTCGGCGGTAGGGTCTTTAGAGAGGTAATTAAGGTAAAATGAATTCATTAATCTAACATGACTGGTGTTCAATATGACTAACCTAATAAGATGGATAGCTTTATCGGATGAGGAAATTAGGACACAGACACGCACCAGAGGGAGACCATGTGAAGACACAGCAAGAGGGCAGCAGCCATCTTCAGGCCAGGGAGAGAGGCCTCAGAGGAAACCGACCCTTCCAATGCCTTGAACTCAGACTTTCTAATCCCCAGAACGTGAAAAAATAAGTGTGTCTGTGTAGAGATGCTCAGCCTCACTAGTGCTCAGGGAAGCACGAGTGGGATAAGACCATTTTCATCCATCGTACCGTTAAGATTCAACAGGTGTTGGCAAAGGTGGGGGAAACTGGAACTCTGACTCGAGAAACACATAAACTTATACTTTGGAACTATTCAAAGGTCCAAATTATGGGATTCTACACTGAAGTCAAGAGAAGAGCCAGGCTGATCTATAGGGATTAAAGTGGATAGTTTTCTAAACCATTCTACTGAGTGAGCAAGTTGCAGAGTATAATGTTTTATGTTATAAAACAATCTGGTGAGTTCTTTTTAATTTTTTTAAAGATTGCATTTATTTATTTGACAGAGAGAGAAAGAGAGAGTCCACAAAAAAAGGGTGAGGGTGGGAGAAGCAGGCTCCCTGCCAAGCAAGGAGCCCGATGTGGGACTCGATCCCACCACCCTAGGATCATGACCTGAGCCCAAGGCGGACGGGTAACTGACTGAACGACCTGGACGTCTCTACAATGAATTCTTTTCAAAGAACGAAACAATGTTGTTTTTTTTTCATCATTTTCTTTTTGTGGATATGAACGCATAGCAAAAAGGTCTGAAAAACGAAGTCTCTGACAGATCACCCTGATTACCTCTGGAGGAGGCAGGGACCTGGGAGAGGAGGTGCTGGCTTATAGCTGTGATGTTTTCATTTTTTCCCAAGGACACTCTATTCACATATAGTTCATAATAAAAACCAACAATATAACATGCCATTAAGGGACAAACGATGCAGTGGTTCTAGTGAAATTCTCAGTCCTAAGGGCCAAAGCACTTCAGGGAGGAAGCGCCTGAGAGGAGAGAGGGTTCCGGCCAGGAAGCACCACTCCTGCCTCTCCCCCTGGAGAAAACGGAAGCTTCCCAGCC
>PISX010002733.1:0-55154 GCA_004024625.1 Mellivora capensis
TTTTCTCCTCTGCACCAGTTTTGCACAGCTGTCCTTTTACTTTCAAAACTGCAGCAGTCCCAACAGATGTGTGCATTTGGACAAACATACTAAAAACAAAACAAACAAAAACAGGCACTCAGCCCAGCTCCTCAGTACCACCTGGAAAAAGCATTTACGTTCTTTTCAATAAATATCAAGCACTACAAAAAAAAAAAAAAAAAAAAAAAAAAACAATAACACTGAAACGTAGCAATTTTAGATGAAATTTAAAACCAAGTAAACTATAATAAACAAATGAACAAACCCTCAGTAAACTATTCTAATGTCTCCCTCTTCCTACCAGATTAAAAGCTGTTAAACTAGAAAGGTTTTTCAAGACTGCCTTTCAAAATTCAGAGATGCAAAGCAAGTTCCAGTCAAGTATTTAAAAATATACCAGTCATCAACAACTATCTTAGTCTCATTTAACATTTAATCAGAAACTCTACTAATAAAAAAATAACTGCTCATTCCACTACCCTGTCTGCAGCCACCATGCTCAGTCAGTACTGGATACCAAGTGCACGTGTGTGTGTCCACGAGCCTGGAAAGAGCAGTCAGGGATGGGTAGCCTGTCCCATACACGAATTTACACGAATTTACAGCTAGACTAATGGTCTTTCAGTAGACTGAACCTTAACCAGTCAGGGTTATGTCAAGAAACGGGATCACATTTCCAAATTTTCACCAAAATCATTTTTTAAGACCTTTTCCTTAGCAGCATGGTGATGTCTTATTTATACTGTTTTATTCTTAGAACTGTACAGAGTTTACATTTGGTCTCTAAATAGAAAAAAAGATTAAAGACCAAGTAAAAGTCAAAGCCAGTACATTGTTTCCAGGATTGAAAAAAATGACTGAAACTACTGTAATCTTTTTCCTTCAAACCAAACAAGGAACAGTCCTAGCATTACACCCGTCAATGCCACAGATTGGTCTCAAACTCATTATTTGTTGGTTGTGGATGGTTGACCTTCTCTATCATTTACTGACAGTAATCAATGAGCAGCATGAGTCTTTTTTTTTAAGATTTTATTTATTTGTTTATTTGGGGAGGTAAAGAGAGAACCTCAAGCAGACTCCCTGGTGAGCCAAAGCCTGATGTAGGGCTCCATCTGATGACCCTGAGATGAGTCCTTCTTAAATATAAAATAAAGGTTAAGATATTAACATGACAACACTGGTATCTTGAAAAAAAAAAAAGGGGGGGGTCCCTATCCTAACAGTGTAGTGGAGTTTATGTCATTACAGAATCTGAGAGAAAAGGCACAGTATGATTTGAAAAGTAGCTCTCTTACAGAGTGGTCCTAAAATAAACTTAAGAGTTGTAAATACAATCAGGATGATCAACAAAGAACATAAATTACAGTTTTAACCATAAATATCTAAAATGCTAACATAAAAAATTTAAAAATTATAAAAAAAAAATGCTAACATAAAAGCCTCTTGCCTTTAATATTGTAAAAATATTCCTAGTGAAAAATAAGTAATGTATAAACTTATTAGCACATCCAGAAAAATACTACAGTGAAGCTCATTAAAAGTTGACAGACACAATCAACTGAATTCTCATAAAGTCCAGTGAGTTTTTCCTTTACTTTTAAAGCAATATGCAGCAAATATGCACTGGTCAGTAAGTACTTAAACTAAAAACTACATCGTACCAGCCATAAAGGACACAATTCCTACCTGTAAAGACTAATTTTCTACAGTTCTTAACTTTCAAATGTTCAGCTATTAAGAAAAGCCCAAGGGGGGGGTGCCTGGGTGGCTGGCTCAGTGGGTTAAGCCTCTGCCTTCAGCTCAGGTCATGATCTCAGGGTCCTGGGATCGAGTCCCGCATCTGGCTCTCTGCTCGGCAGGGAGCCTGCTTCCTCCTCTCTCTTTCTCCGCTTGCCTCTCTGCCTACTTGTGATCTCTCTTTCAAATAAATAAATAAAATCTTTAAAAAAAAAAAAAAAGAAAAGTCCAAGGGCACCTGAGTGGCTTAGTCATTTCAGTGTTCAACTCTTGATTTCAGCTTAGGTTTGAATCTCGGGTTTATGGGTTCAAGCCCTGAGTTCGAGTGCACACCCAGCTTTTTAAAATACATAAGCAAACAAAAATAAATTAAAAATAAAGTACATTGTACATCACTTGACATAATAAATCAATTCCTAAGAAGTGATGTAAATTATTTTTATACTTAATTATGCTATAATTTTAGAGATTACTACAAGAAAAAAAAATACTTCCTGAAACATAATGGAAACATTTAAGCAGCAAAATCTAGTAAGCATTTATGATAGTACAATCTTAAATTTTATTGCTGCCTCCAAAGTGAAACAGCTTGAAAATCCAGAAGACACTGCAACTTCCTTCAGCCACTTTCTGTGATTCAACCAATAGGAAATGTTCCTAATAATTATTCACACCATTTTCTTACATAATTAACTCCTTGGTGAGACAGAGAACCACCCTCAAATTCCTGTTTTCAACTCTAGAATCTTATTATCAGGCACACTAGCAATTCTGTTTGCAATTCATGCATACTACACATACAAAAACCTTTTCCTTTAATTATTTCCTAAGTTAACATCACATACAAAGAGGCCCTTTCCAGTTCAGGTGTATTTTTTTAAAAAGTGTCCTATACTTTCTTCTAGTATTTTATGATCTATTTTATTTGCTCTTATTCAAATATTTCATTTGGATTTTTTTTTTTTTTTTGCCTATGGTTTAAAGCAGGAAACTACCATTTAAAAAAGGATAACCAATAGTCCCAGAACTTAGTAAAAATAACCCATCCTTTCCTCAATTTTTATCACTTATTCCTAATTTTTCCCTCTCACTAAGTGAATTTAGGCAAATTATTTTGTGTTTCAACTTCCTCATCCATAAAGTAGGAATAACAGTAATGTTCACTTCATAGGGTTACTATAAGAATTAAATCAGTTAATTCATGTTAAGCACTTAGAACAATACCCGACACATTAAATGCTGATGATAATAATCACCAAAAACTCAAGTACAATACTGTTCCTGGATTCTGTGGTTCCACTGTCTATTCATGAGCTGACAGACTGCTTTAAATTACTCTGAATTTATAACACATTAGGTTTTCAAGGAGGGCCTTCTTTACCCAAAATTTCACGGCTATCATTCATTTTACCAGATAAACTTTCTCATATATGCCAAGTTTTCTACAATACCACTGAAATTCTATTCGGAATTATATTACATATATATAAATATAAATATATATATATGTGTGTGTGTGTGTGTGTGTGTATTGACTTGGGGAAACTGGTATATTCTACAATACTGACTCTCCCCCTCTCTCCCTCATCTAATTTATTCAGGTTTTATGTCCTTTAAAATAACATGTAATTTACCAACAAACGTTGTATTTATTCCTAGGTATGCTCTTTGTGGAGAAAAACTTAGTGGAATTTATTAGAATTTTAAATGCACATACCCTTGGATCCCAAAACTCCATTTTTAAGGACATAACACACTATACGGATGCACAGATATAAATATAAAGCTACCTATTACAATAGCAAAATCCTGGAAGTAAGTTAAATGTCAATAAAGCAATGATGATCTGCAGCATATTCTCAGACTGCTCAACTACTACAAAGAATAAAGAACCACACACATTGGCTTAGAGAGTTGATCTACAACTCCTCTGCTAAAACAAAAGAGCAAGTTGCAAAATTAATGTCTTCTTTTTGTTTTTTTTCTAAGCTGAGGGTTAGGGTAGGGGAACACAAGTATCACGTGTAAAGTATTAAGTACACAGTCTGGCTTGTAGTAAGCACTTCAGTCACCTCAAGATATTAAATGTGACTTAGAGAAAAGGCTGAATATTCTTTCACTTCACCTATTTTTTATGGCCTGCCTGCCTTGTTCTACAGAAGACTTTGTGGTAAGCTCATAATACAGCATTTAAACAAAATAAGCTTTCAACTCATGTTTTACTCACAAATATTTATGAATACACATCCCTACAATGTAATATTTAAATACTGATGTTTTCAAAATGCCATTATCCACCCCATAATTCAGGAAGGAAAGTATTGTTTCTTCTAAATTTTACTCTAACAATCCACTGAAAACTTAACCTCTCTCCATACTTCAAATAATCTTTTTTAGGTATGTTGTCTTATCAGGTAGCATTTTCCTCATGTAGTGTTGTTTTAATTACAAAAATAATAAAAGTGTAATAATAATAAAAAAATGAAATGTGTTGTCTTGGATATCAAGTACCAGAGATCACACCTCAGGAACAAAATGACACTATGTGTAATATAGAAACAAAGCCTTTCCTCCTCCGAGGAAACTCCCTTAAAGGTTAAGTAACGCGAACTTACTTTAAAATCTAATCAAAATTTTGCTTTTTATTCTAAGTCATTGGCTCAAATCTTATCTCTAGATTGTTCTTCATCAACGTAAGGTCAAAAAGGTACAAATTAAAATTTTCTTAAAGAACGAATATTATACTCCTTAAGAAAATATATCTTCAGTACTAAATGTAACTGCTAATTTCTGCCTCCCAGAAAATAAGGTCCTGAGTTCAGAAACTTCAGGACCATATTATACCCTGTTCCAGATGCTATGAATAAACATTTCCAGCAGAAAAATAAATACATAAAACCACTACCTTCTTATGTACTTCGATACTGTTTGAAGTAATGAATTGATTTTCCAAAAGGATTTTTACTCTTCACATTTCTGTATGCCTGTAATTGTTAAAAAGAGCAGGTACTACTATATGATGAGAAAGACTATAGAAAAGGAAAGGAGGATTTTAACTGAGTTTACGAACCTCAGCTTTTTGATGTAACATACAAGTTAGTTTCACAGCACGGAGTAAAATGTTCTAGGACTTCAGAGCACAAGTAAAAACTGATAGGAAAAAAGTGTTACTCTTTGCTACACCCACAAGTCTTTCTTAATTTTGTTTTTTAGACTTCATCTCATTTTATTTTTTAGAATTCATCTCATTGTCCATTTGTAAGAGTATTTTGTGTTACTTCTGAAAGTTTAATTCAAATTAAACTATTAAAAAGTGGTAAGGGGTTCACTTTTTCAATGCTACCTTAAGTAAGTTACACAGTGTGGAAAAACAATTCCGACCTGCTACACACAAAACACTGAGTGTTCTGCTGCCTCAATGTCTTATCACTGGCGCGCGCATACCACGGAGAGTGACATCAGATCGAAACTACAAGGTTTCGCCGGTGACCAACCACTCCTCCAAAGACGGCTGCTACCGGCTTGCTGGAGGTGGCACCCCAAACCCGACCTCCCGCCCGCCGCAGTCTCGCCCTGAGTGTCGGCAGAACCCACTCCTGCCGCCGAGTTTGCCGGCGCCGGACCTGTTGCGCGTCCCCGCCCGCCGGGAGCCGGAGCCAGGCACCGACGCCGGCTGCGATGCACCTGCCCGGGACCGCCGCTCTGCGCGCCTGCCGCCCCCTCTTGGGTCCCCGCCCTCCGCCCCCCCCCGCCTGCAGGGCTCCGATCAGCCCACGGCCACAGCCAGCCCGGCCCACCCGCTGCCGCCCCCGGCGCCTGGGCAGTAGCCCGCGAGGAGGAGCGCGGGCCCGACGAGGTCGGGCGGCCGCGTTCGCTCGGGATCGGCCCTGACGGCCTCGGAGGCGCTCACCTTGGCGGCCGCGGCCCTGGCGGACATCTTGTCTCTCTCCAGCGCCGCGCGAGGTTCCTCGGACCCAAAACTCCGAGCCACCAGCCCGCCGGCTCCTCACGCCACAGACCAGATAAACATCTCCCCAGAGCGAGCGGTGTTGGGGGCGGGGGCGGCCGCAGAGGCCCGGCCCACGGGGAGGGGACTCAACTCGGACAAAAGTCCGGGAAGCGCCCCCCCCCGCCCGCCCCACCCGGGTCTTCTCCGCGGGGCGCGCCCGGCCGGCGCCTCCCTCCGAGTGCGGCCACTCGCTCGGCCTCCCAAAGCTCTCACAGCCCGAACACGGCGGCCCCGCCCGCTCGCCACTGGCTAGCACCGGGGGCGTCCGGCCGTCCCCGCAGTCCGCCCGGCGGCTCCTCAGAAGCCGGCTTCCGCACGCAACTTCCCTGGAGCCAGACGCGGGGAAAGGACGCTGCCGCGGGGAAAGGACCCAGCGCCCACAGGCTGAGCCGGCGCCGGCAACTGCGGGAGGCCACGCAAACCTGCCGGCCCGGCCCGGCCCACTGAGCATGCCCGGCTGGGCGGGGGGCGGGGCCACGGCGGGGGCGGGGCCACGGCGGGGGCGGAGCCGCTTCCTCCCGAGGTCCGACCCCAGTCGCGGAAGGAAAAGCCCAGTTTCCGAAGTACTTGGTGGACAGTTTCCGCTGGCATGTGAGTCTTCCTGTTTGTTTTTATCAAAGGTCCAGCAGAAATCGTCCCCGAGAAGCCCCTGTGTACCAAAGCTTTTTCGATTTCTAGCAGAGATTTGTCCACTTGGCTGCTCAAGCCACGACTGATCAGCCCCCGCGCAGAAGGGCTGCTGGAAAGGCTGGCACCTTTCCTGACAATAGTTTCCTTAACGTCGTGAATATCGATGGTCACAGCTGTCACCTCATGCCTGGGCCTTGCTTTCCCACTGAAAGCAGAATGCGTTTTTATGTAAAGCACGTCTGGCTTTCATCTCTAAAGCGCTCCTAACAGGATCGAAATGATTGCTCTCATTCTCGACAAACCGATGGTGCTAAAACTAAAATTGGTAAGGAGGTCGTGGGCACTCCTGCGCAAGCAGAGTGGGAAAGACCCAAGAGAACTGTGATATCTTGGCCCACCCACATTAGGCCTCAAGATACATCCAAAGTCTCTCCCACCTCTGTAGGCAGGGATTTCCAAAGTATATTTTTGACAACCAAAATGCTGCCGTTCTTGGTAGTGAGTGAAGGGCTCAGGGGGCCTTCCATTTCTGAAGCCAATCTACAGCTCACATCTGGGCAGAAAAAGAGGTTAAAGACTTGCAGCCCATGGTCCAAGTTTAATCAGTCTCTGCAAACACTTCCCACAATGCTGAACGCCTTGCTAAACACCAAATACCTAAGAAACCATTTCCAGCCTCATTATTACTCACTTTGTAAAATGTAAAGCTCTCCACAAATGTCAGAAATTCTTCGTAACAATAAATAACATTTTTAAATTAGTACCTAACCTAGTGCCACAAAAGGCACACAAGAAAGGAGGGAAAGGCATAAACACCAGGTTTCAAACAATGATTTTGTTTGGAACTCAACTTATGGAAAGATCAAACTTCTCTTAGCCAAGAAATATCTGTATATCATATATTAATATCTATTAAGATCCCAAAGTAACCTTTTCATATCTTTTGCAACTGAAGCTATCTGACCTAGAAAAAAGCATTCCGCAAATCAAACCCTCATTCCTTCCTCTCCCCCACTCCATAGAAATGGCTGAAGTCACTTTTGTTTTAAACTTATGGTGTAATTTTTTTGTTTGGGGGCAAAGTATTATTTATTCTTTTAAGAATTATAATTAAGGGGTGCCTGGGTGGCTCAGTCATTAAGCGTCTGCCTTCAACTCCGGTCATGATCCTAGGGTCCTAGGATCAAGGCCCACATCAGGCTCCCTGCTCAGGGAGACTGCTTCTCCCTCTCCCACTCCCCCTGCTTGTATTTCCTCTCTTTCGCTGCCTCTCTCTCTCTCTCTCTCTCTCTGTCAAATAAATAAATAAAATCTTTAAAAAAAAAAAAAAGAATTACAATTAAAATCTCCTTAGGAACAAGCACTGTTTTTGTTTTGTTTTTAAGATTTTATTTATTTATTTGACAGAGAGAGAGAGATCACAAATAGGCAGAGAGGCAGGCAGAGAGAGAGAGAGAGAGAGAAGCAGACTTCCTGCTGAGCAGAGAGCCCGATGTGGGGCTTGATCCCAGGACCCTGGGATCATGACCTCAGCCAAAGGCAGAGGCCTTAACCCATTGAGCCACCCAGGTGCCCCAGGAACAAGCACTGTTTTTTAAAAAAATGTGGAGAGTTTTCATGTCTTTATTACTTTATTACTAGAAACCTTTCGTGTGTTTATTACTTTTACCATATATTGAGGCATGTAATCAGCATAAGCTGCCTAGAACTAGGCATCCTGTTTTTAATAGCACCTAAACCTAGAGACATACCTTAAAATGCACCAAAACTTTTCTTTTGTTCTCATTTGTCACTTTTCATCATGTCTTCTGTATATCATTTAAATGCTTGATTACAACAATTTGTCAAAGATCTAGTATATCTGATTATAATTTTATTTTATTTTTGCCATGGTTTAAGACATACTAAAATCAAGCAAAAAAAATTTTACCTCGAGAATACCTTGCTTTAAAAGTTACATTTGTAAAAATATCTCCGTGAATAATAGTACCCTTTAAAATTTTTTCAGTGGTATTTGTAATATCTGAAGTAAACTGTATAACAAGTTTTATGTGTTTCCTTTTCTCTAGAGTAGCAAGAGAAAGTTTTTGTCACTTGTAAAAATGAAAGTAAAACACTACTGTCAAGTCCTAAAAACACCTCTTCATCCCAATGGTTTATTTTTGGGGAAATGCTCTGATAAGAAGTAGAAAGCATAGAGCACAATCTCAGGTAGTTGCCCCTTTAACAATGGAGAGTTTATCCACTGAACAACAAAAGTTATACCACAACTTTAATGCTCAGGTGTGAATGTGGTTATAGCTCCTCTACACTCATCCATGGGAAGAAATACAAGCAAGTTTGAGATTCTCATTTAGAGTAACAATCAAGTTTAACCAAGAACCTCTTTCGATTGCACAGATTATGTTTTTCCTGATCATCTAATGCAAACTGAACAGGAAACTTAAAAACCACAACACTCAGAAAGAGAACTTCCTGTGGGATTTTTGGTGTCTGCGGCTCAGAATGAAAAAAAAAAAAAAAAAAAAAAAAGAACTGCACAAAACCGCTGTAAATCTTAGCTAGAACCATTTATTACAACAGCCTTGACCAAAGGAACAACTATATTCATGCCTGCATTTTACTCTGTATATTTTGTTTCCATTACGAAAAAAAAAATTATCCGTAGAAAGGCCTATTTATTTATTTTTGGTATGAGATGTCAGTTTACATATGAAATGCAAAGAAAGTATTCGGGCACTGACATATGAGAACACAAGACAACCTTGATAATGCCACAGAATAGGATATGCTAAATACTAGAAATAGAATTGTAGCAAAGCACTGTAACGACTACCACCACCACAACAAAAGTAATTCTAGGGGTGCCTGGGTGGCTCAGTCGTTAGGCGTCTGCCTTCGGCTCAGGTCATGATCCCAGCATCCTGGGATAGAGCCCCACAGCGGGCTCTCTGCTCGGAGGGAAGCCTGCTTCTCCCTCTCCTGCTTCGCCTGCTTGTATTCCCTCTCTCACTGTATCTCTCTCTGTGTCAAATAAATAGATAAAATTAAAAAAAAAAAAAAGTAATTCTAGCCTTACTTCTATGCCGTGTCTTTGAAAATTCAATACACTTGGGGGCACCTGGGTGGCTCAGGAAGTTAAGCATCTGCCTTCAGCTCAGATCATGATCCCAGGGTCCCGGGCTCTAGCCCTGCATTGGGGTTCCCATCTGCTTCTCCCTCTCCCTCTGCTTGCTACATTTCCTGCTTGTGCTCGCTCGCTCTCTGCGCCAAATAAATAAAATCTTTAATTTTTTTTTTTTTAAGATTTTATTTATTTGTCAGAGAGAGAGCGAGCGAGCACAGGCAGACAGAGTGGCAGGCAGAGGCAGAGGGAGAAGCAGGCTCCATGCCGAGCAAGGAGCCCGATGTGGGACTCGATCCCAGGATGCTGGGATCATGACCTGAGCCGAAGGCAGCTGCTTAACCAACTGAGCCACCCAGGCGTCCCAATAAATAAAATCTTTAAAAAAAAATTCTATACATTGCTTCAGAGTTTTCCTCTGCCAATAAAGTCATAGAACAAGATTAAACAAAGAACAGTTTTCTAAGGGTCATAAAACTTCCAGACTTCACAGACCAGTAAAATTTCAAACAAAACAAAACAAAACACTTCAGGGATGCATTATAGGATTACCAACTTTTTCACTTATTTTGCAAAGCAATGACATTTAAAAACAAAGACTCATACACTTAAAGATGATTAAAATGGTAGACTTTATATTATTTACATTTTGCCACAATAAAAAAATACCAAAAGAATGTTACTATCACCAACATCATTTCATTTTCCTTTTTCTTTTTTTTTGGTCTATTCTCATCAATTGATTTTTTTTTTAAGATTTTATTTGTTTGACAGATAGAAATCACAAGTAGGCAGAGAGGCAGGCAGAGAGAGAGAGAGAGGGAAGCAGGCTCCCCGCTGAGCAGAGAGCCCAATGCGGGGCTCAATCCTAGAACCCTGGGATCATGACCCGAGCGGAAGGCAGAGGCTTTAACCCACTGAGCCACCCAGGTGCGCCCCCATTTCATTTTCAAAAGGACATATAAACACTAAAAAGTCACTTTTCATTCAGTTCAGAATAAAGAACAGTCCTTCCTAAAACAAGAGTGAGGCCGTCCTTCCCTTGACTGGGGCAGGGCGGAGCTTTCTCTTTGTCGGGTCCTGAATTTCACACAACCAGGCCGATTGTTAGCTCCATAATTCAAGGGAATCCATGACTCCAGCCAGACTGGCAAGCCAAGCCTCTAATTCCTCTCTGGGCAGTTTGCCTCCCCTTCTCTCCAGCTCCTGTTTCCCATCTTCTATACTCTCCTAAGGATTCCTCAAAGACCTCCCCCCAAGGCCAAGCAGTGATTCCTAGAGGAAAAAAGAAATTAAGGAATGGAAACTCTCTTCTCTTCCTGCCAAACTATGATATACCTACCCTGGGCACCTGCTTTTCTTCTGTTCTCTGCCCTCCCTGGGCTCTGAACCCCATATCCGGGGCTGGCTGGCTCTATCAGCTTTGTTCTAACTCACCACCATTTTCATGCTTTCTCAGCCAAAGGATTTTACATCTCAGAATTCAAGCTTCCTCTGATGTCTTCCACGTAAAAACAGCAAGTGAGGCTGAGGGTCAAGGAGGCAACCCTGACCCTACCCAGGCTTCGATGGAATGCAATTGGCGAAGCTGCTGAGAAGGGCCCTACACGGGATTTAGTGCTCTGCAGCACTGTCTGGAATCTTAACAGTTTTTGCTTTGGATTTGTGTTTTGTAAGTGAAGGTGATGGGACACAGGGGCATGCGCTGGGGACCTTAGCTCACATGTGATCCTGTTTGTTTTAGCCTCCCTGAAGGGCTTCTCAGCTACTCACTCCCAGGGTTCCTGAAATCCCTGCCAGTGCTCTCTCCCCCTCCCTGCCCTCTGTCCCTCACAAAGAACTGGGAGAGGGTTGGGGTCAGGCTTGTGTACCCTTAGCACCTTGGTCTGGGCAAGAGCCCCAGGCTGACAGGAGGTCATATCTTGGTGGGGGTGAGTCTCCTGCCTAGCCTCCATTGGAGTACCAAGCTATCAGGGGTAGAGGCTTAAGGATCCTTGGTAGTTGCTGTCTGCTATGGGCTGGAGCGGCAGTCTTGTAGCCCGACTCCCCCAGACCCTGTCTTTACCTTGGGCATTTAGGTCAGATGCCTTGTGTCAGTAGGCTCAGGAGGCAAGTGGGCCCCCCAGGGACCTGTGAGGGTCTATACTGGCTACGATTATACCAGGCCCAGGGGTGTTCCCCCCAGGAATGGGGTCTTCTCTCCTCCCTACATTTCTGAGTCCAGCTGGGCTTGTCTCTTCTGGCCAGCTTAAGGGACAAACTCCAGGGACAGGCCATAAAATACAGACTGTGTAATTTAAGTGATTGCTCATACAAGTTAAATATTCTGATCTTTGCTTTTAAAACTGGCACTGCTTAATATAAAGATAAATGGTAAAATTATATATAACTTTAATGGCAGGGTTTTTTTTGCTTTTTGAACAAAGGATCAACTTTCATTTTCTACAGGACCCCACACATTAGAGACCACCTCTCCCTTTAGATCTCATTCTATGAGTTCGTGACAAGCTTTTCAGAAGTTCCCTATCACCTCTAGGTCTCTCTGTTGTCAAGACATGCCCAAGTCCTTTGGTATTCTTTCTTTCTCACCTTAATTTCACAACTACTGCAGGCATATGTTCCTTCTATGAAAGAAGCAATAGACATTTTTTTAAGAGTCCAACTGGACCCCATGCTCATTCCCACTTCTATTACCCAGGAATATTAGTATTTAAACTGAACCAGAGTATGTCTTTCGAGATCACTTTCTGTGTATTTATTTACACATATATATGAAAACAAAGAGAAACAGGGGAGGGCTGTGTATATATACAGGAATATACAGGTTTTTTAGAAAACAAATGATAGGCAATATTTACTTTTGCAATTTTTTTCCTCTTAATATTTTTGTCTTGGAGATTATGTCAAACAATGAAAATCTATGTCATCATTTAGAAATGGCTGCCTAGTACTCCATAACATAGATATACTGTAATTTGTCTAATTAAGATGGTTTTGATATTATGCTGCTGCAGTGAAAATCCTTATTTACGCTTTCTTGTGCACATGTGAAGTTTCCCTCTAAGAGAGACATCCTAAAGGGAATTTTCTGGGTTGAGGCATATGTTTATTTGAAATAAATTTTTTAAACTGTTACTGTCTACCATCCCTCCAAAAATACCGGATCAACTTATCCTGTCTCCCCAACCCATATGAACACTTGATAATAATAATCTTTTAAATTTTCACTCATCTGGTAGACAAAAATGGTGTATTACTTCCTGTTTATGTCATTTACTCCCCCCTCTTTTTGTTAGCTTATTTCTGCTTTGTTAGCTTATTTCTGCTTTGTTAGCTTATTTCTGATTTGTTGAAGCTCTTTAAGTATACTTTTTTATTGAATGCAGCTGCTTGCATGTATGTGTGTGTGTGTGTGTGTGTGTGAAATAAAATTTATTTTGGAATAATTTTAGCTATAAAGAAAAGTTGCAAAGATAATACAGAGTTTACCGCCTTCCCCTAATGTTAACATCTTATATAACTGTGCTAGATTTGTTAAAAGTTAAAAAATTAACATTGTTACATTATTAACTAAACTGCATCAAATTCTGCTAATTTTAACTCTTTGATTTCTGTGATATTCTTCCGCTTCTGCTGATTCCTCCTCCTTTCCAAATCTTATGGAAATTATTTTAAACATGTTCATTTTGAGCCTCCAGACTTTTCTTAAGTTCAGGTTTGTGAACATGACTATGAATGAGGCAGAATGTAAACCAAAAAGCCATAGTGGACAACACAGAGGGTACACCTGGAGTTTCACAGTTCTTATTCGTTCAGGAACATTTTTTTCTCAGACTGGTGTTTGTAAAAGAATTGCTATGGGATATTTTTTCAGCCTCAAACAGTAAATGGAGATCAGAAGAAATCTCCCAACTCCACTTTAGTTTGAAGTCTGACTTCTCTAGATGGCAGGGAATACCAAACTCACCAGATTTTAAAAAAGAGATTCCTTAAAAGAATCTGAATGACCATGACCCCCAAAATATGTCTGGATTCTCTTTACAATGTGGTCTGATAAACCTTTATAATAAGACTCTTTAAAACAAATAAACAGAAGATAAAGAAAAATGACTGAAACCCCATTTAAAAAAAGGTAAACATATTTTTATATTTAAAATATCCTTTAGGGGGACGCCTGGGTGGCTCCGTTGGTTGAGAGGTTGCCTTCAGTTCAGGTCATGATCCCGGTATCCTGGGATTGAGTCCCACATCGGGCTCCTTGCTTGGCAGGAAGCCTGCTTCTCCCTCTGCCTGCCACTCTGTCTGCCTGTGCTCGCTCATTCTCTCTCTCTCTCTCTCTGACAAATGGATAAATAAAATCTTTAAAAAATATATATCCTTTAGGGGCGCCTGGGAGGCTCAGTTGGTTAAGCATCCAACTCTTGATTTCAGCTCAGGTCATGATCTCAAGGTTGTGAGATCAAGCCCCAGATCTGGCTCTGTGCTAGGTGTGGAGCCTGCTTGGGATTCTCTCTCTCTCTCCCTCTGACTCTGACCCTACCCCACCTCCAACCCATGCCCATGAGGGTGTGCTCTCTCTAAAAAAAATAAATAAATAAATAAATAAAATAAAATAATTTTTAAAAGGGACTAAAATAGGGGCACCTGGGTGGCTCAGTGGGTTAAAGCTTCTGCCTTCAGTTCGGGTCATGATTCCAGGGTCCTAGGATTGAACCCCGCATTGGGCTCTCTGCTCAGCGGGGAGCCTGCTTCCTCCTCTCTCTCTGCCTGCCTCTCTGCCTACTTGTGATCTCTGTCTGTCAAGTAAATAAATAAAAAATCTTTAAAAAGAAAAAATATTTTAAAAAAGGGACTAAAATAGATGCATATACTTGCAAAAGAAACACTAGAAGGAAGACTAAGAATAAATATAGTTACCTTTGGAGGAAGGAGAGGACATCAATAATTTCTCTACATATGCTCTATAATACAGTTTCAACTTTGAAAACATAAAAATATTTTACATATTTTAAAAAGTAAATGAAATCAAGAAGAAAAAATATCTGTGAAAACTGAAAATGAACTGAAGAAAAGATACATTAAGTTGGTGACCTAACCACAGAGAAAAGAATTACTTCCAATGTCTCTTACACAAAACACTTTGATCGTAGATTCTTTGTATAACATACTCTAAGGAAAGCAGCACTGCAAAGAAATCTTAAATTTCATTCAGTATTCTGTTAGTAAAAATACCAGCATTATTACTTTGAAACTGTTAATTTTTGTATGTGTACATTAACTAATATAAAATTGTTATCTATTCATTAGTTCATTAACCTACATATAATGATTAGCTGTTATTTATGTGTCTTAACAAATATTAGTATATTTAATATATTAGCATTATTAGCATATAATATTAGCATTATGTATTTGATAGTTTCAAAGTTACATATAAATATATAACAATTTCAAAGTGATAATGCTAATAATATGTTAGTATCTGCTAATAATAACATTATAGTGTATGGTTTTATACTGGTTATATTATTAGTTGATATATCAATATATAGTAGGCTATATTAACATTCTTATGAGCCAAGATTTTCTACTAAAGAGAAAAAAGTATAAAAATCATAGAAGTTAAATAAAAATTTTGCAATTCTAATTAAAATTTTTTAAAAATCAGTATAACTTAATTTTTAAGGTATCTCTAAAAAAACATATATGTGTATGTGTATTATAGAGATTTCCTAGCTCTTGCCAATAAAAAAGACTAGAAAGGATGAAAACCCAATATCAACGAACACATCTAGTGCCCAAATTGTAATCTCCAGCCAGGAATGACTGATTACAGAGCTGGAGCAAGAAATATACAAGATAAACTTGGGATATTTTGTGCCAGAAAGCAAGGAAGTTCTCAGAGAATAATGGATCAAAGGGATACAGAAGCCAACAACCAGCAGTTCTCACTGGCCAAAGATGAAACAATTGAGGCCCTCCCCAAAGAAAAAAAATAGGGCAATTAACTGAAACACACTGAATATCTAAAACCCATGAATTCAAATAACAAAAAGAAAAAAAAAAAAAAAAAGAAAGTGAGAGAGCCCAAACAACTATTTATCGAACAACTTTGGATATAACTTGGGCACTAGCTTCTCATTTATAAGCAGTCGATTTAAAGGAAAGAATATATTTTGTATGCACTCTATTTCAGATAACCAAATAACGTTGATGAAAAAGATGTTCCTTATAAAATAACTCCAGCTAACAAATCTGGAATGATAGAATTAGGACACTGTCATCTTGTAACATTTGAAACAACAGACCCAGGCAGTTGGTCATCAAGGGATCAACTCACTGAGCAATGTTAGCATCATTCAAAGCTAAGACAAGCAAACATTTATGCCTCCCTGTGACACAACTGGAAGCAAACGGTACTTTTCAGTACTTTTATCTACAGAGCACTGCTGTTCCCAAAGTGGAACCTGAATGAAATTCAGCCTTAGGGCTAACTTTCATAAACAGAAACACAGGAGATGGGGAAGCAAGTAAGAGGACTCCACAAGGAAAGAAACAGACGACTACAGAATGTAGGAAGTTCTGTACAGGAAAATGGACCCAGTTTTCCAAAACAAATCAGTAGACAAAAAAGAAAAGCAAAGCAGTTTGGGACTGCTATGGACCTTCTGAGGGTGGATTCCTTTTCAGACCTATCTATTATTAAAAAAGGCATTTTTGAGACATTTGGGGAAATTTCATTACGGACCAAGTGTTCAGTGATACCAAGATGTGGTCCTCGTATTGTGGCTACCGAGGGGGGTATCCCTTTTTAAGCGATGCATATGGAAAAATACAGAGCTGAAATAGCCCAATGTTTAGGGTTTGCTTCAAAACACTTGAGCAAGGAGAAAAATTAAAAAGTAGAGGCTGCCAATGGAACAAGATATTGAAAATTGGTGAATCCAGCTGATGGGCATATGGGAAGTTTATTGTATTACTCTTTCCACTTTGGAGTATAGTTGAATGTTGATGTACATTTGAAATATTTATCACAAAAATCAACAAAAAACAATAAAAACAAATATTCCTGTCAGCAAAGGTAGGTAGATTAAAAGTAATTGTCAGGCAGCATTCCCTGTTTGGATACCCCACTGCAACAGGACATTGCAGTTCTCATCAAGAGGTGGAACATTTTTTTCCCCATCCCTTGAATCTGGGCAGCAGTGCGACCTGTTTTAGTTAAAAAGCAAACATGACACACGCAGAAGCTTAACAAGCCCTTGGGTATGTATGGGGGGTGTGCTTTCTCCAGCTTCTGAGAACTCTGGGACCACCATGGGAAGAAGCTCAGATTAGCCTGGTGGCAAAGTCACATGGAGAAGAAATGAGATGCCCTGTCCAACAGGGCACCAACCTCCAGACATTTGAGCGAGGGAATTCTAGACCATCCAGTCCCAGCCAAGCCACAAATGACTGCATCTGTATGAGTCAGCCCAGGCAAGTCTAGCAAAAGAACCACTCGGATCTGAGCCCGAATTTCGAGCCCATGGAATCATGGATGTTTTTTAAGATCCCAAGTGTTGGGTGATTTGTTACACAGCAAGGACAAACTGATAGGTATGGCTAAATTGACAGGCGTACTACAAGAACATAAGCAAAAGGTCAGCTTCTTAGGATTGTGGGAGTATGTGGTACATAAAGGGATCTGAATGGGAATTCCATGTCACTAGAAAATGGTACATTTGAAAATGGCTCTAAAAGCAATGAAGGCTTCGGCAGACCACCTCCTTTTGTACGTACGTGAGGTCTATCAAACCAAGTAGTCACTCCACTGCTAGAGGCAGGTATGACCAAAGGATTACATAGAACTCTATTTTGAGAACTAAAAAGGTCTGGCTCTGCCTCCAATCACCAATCCCAGACAAAACAGAAATGGCCTTTGGGATTGCTGGCAGAAGGCCCTGCCCTCCTCCCCCGACTCAATTTTGCAACCCAAGTAGCCAGTACAGAAGGAGGGCACACATCTGTGAGTTGGCCTGACCCTTCCTCCCCTGCGGGCCACAGCTGGGGCAACCCTAGCACCCATCAACACATCTGGGACACTCTCCAACAGGGCAGGTTTCACCCTCCGTACCCTAAAAACAGATCGTGTTTCCTCTTCACCACAGATGCTCACCTGCAAACGCCGGGCCCAGGCAGAAGGATTAATTAGAGTGTTTAAATTGCCACAGGAAAAAATGATACAGAATTCACTGAGGCGCACACAGACGTTTTAACCAAGGTTAGCCTTTTTTCTAAAAGAAAATATTAAAGGATTTTAAATTATGACTGCTTAATCTAGCTAAATCACGTAACTTTAAAATAATCCTCCTAAGTATTACATCGCTCATCCTAGTATCATTAGCAAAATGCTGAACTTCTAAAAGAAAAATACAAGATAGTTAAATATTTCTCCACAATACTAGCTCTTTATTTGGAACTATTTTAAAGTTAATTTGATACTTTAATTTGTGATGAATATGGCTATTTTCAGTACTTTAGAATTACTCTTCACACAAATGCCACCCACATTTACATGCTAATTTATCCAACTTCTTCATTTATATTTTTAAAGGTGCAATATATTTTTTCTAAGTATTTTTTTAAAGCACAAGAATCTTGTTAATAGCCATTTTTTAATACTCTTCTGAATGAGCAAACTATTACTTAGTAAATGTTGCAAATGCCTTTTTTGGACTATGGGTTTGGAATCAATATTATAAAACGAAGTCTAACAACACAGAAAGATCATTAAATATGGGGTTTGGGAAGACTGGACTTTAAAAGAGAAGAAAAATTGGTGGCAGCTTCATTCTTTGTGGAACTACACTTGAAGGGGACAAAGGAAAACCTGCAGCTGAGCTGAAGTTGGGGCAGCAGAAGCCAGGGCCCCAGAAGGACCCCTCACTTGGAGCAGCCCTTTGATCTCCTGCTCAGGACAATCCTGCCTTCTCCTTCTGAAAGGGCAACACAAAGAGCTGAGGAAAAGCCATTAGACTCATTATCATTCTACCTAATACTAAAATAAATGTTCTCTCCAGTTAACAAAGTGTGGACACATATGGTGAAAGCATCGGAAGGAACATGACGGAAATCATCTGGGAAATGTCTTCTGAAACTCAAGTTTCCTGATCTGTTCAACAGAGGGGAGTGACATGGGGAGACTGGGGTGTGCCGGGGAGAGGAGGTTGGATTAATTTTAAGACCTTTCCTAGCCATAGTTTTCAGTGATTTTAACAGTCAAAAGCTTTTCATCCCTGACACTATGAGGCTAGCGCTGGATGTGGTTATTTGTAGGTATTACCGGTTTGGGAAAGATACAGATGCTAAAACCATAGATTCTGTTTCTACAAAAAGCTCTAATTTTAAATGTGTTTAATTTTAAATATGATTAAATTTCCATGTGAGAGCACATATCATATGAGACTGAAAAGTTTTATAAAAGCTGGACAAATCAGAAAACATGCAAAAATCCAGCTAAGCTTAAATCTGTGTGTGAGTGTATGTTTTCAAAGGGTGTGGCTTCCTGGCTCTGGATTGTTTGGAAATATTCTGACAAAGCCAAATTCATTTCTTTGATATCCTGAACACAGCAAGGAACTGGGGAGCCTAAAATAGCATTAAACATGATACTCCTATACATATAATCAATTTAAGTTAACTAAAAAATGTGATAAACACCTAAAAGATTTTTTTTCTTTTTTAAGTAGGATCCATACCCGGTGTTGAGCCCAACACCAGGCTTGAACTCATGACCCTGAGATCAAGACCCCAGCTGAGACCAAGAGTTGGACACTTAAACTGACTGAACCACCCAGGTGCCCCAACACCCAAAAGATATTTAGTCTCTATTCTGGTAATTTCTTTTTCAGAGGTAAGTTTATGCAATTGCCTGAACTAGAAAATTTCGCAACACTAGCATACTTTTCACTCATTTGTTCATTAACCCACTTTTCATCTATTCAGAAAGTATTTCTAGAACTCTTACTATGTGTCTGAAACCATTTCCTTTCAAATTTTTCCAGGTTTTGTTTGTTCCTTTAACTTCATCCTCCCTCACTCTCACCCCTGTTTTTGTTCGGTATGATGCCCTGTTCAGATTACTCAGGAGCACATTTAAGTTGTGGGACTCAAAGCAGAACGCTCTCTTACTGAGGGAAAAACACAATCCACGTGGGTCACTACTGCACGCTGCGGTGTCAGGAGGAGCAAGCAGATGAGTAATCTGGTATTCTTTACCATCCCTACCCCGACCTCAAGAGACACACAGGTCTGGTTGCACTTAACTTTGTTCCTAGCACCTATGTCGTAAAGAGAAGTTTATTTCCTAGCGGGATCAACTTTTACAGTGAATACGAGACAGAAATAAGGGATAAAAACACTTAATAATATCATACACAGTAAGTAATTGTGCACATGTGGTATTGCTTTAACACAGGAAAAAACAGGTGTGGGTGGAAATTATATATTATCCTGCATTATTTCCCTCTCTGTTATATAAATGTTACAACAACACGAGAACTAGTTAGTATGGCAATCAGTAGTAATTAAAAGGACTATTTAAACAATGTCAGAGAAAAATATAACAAGATTTTTAAATGTTTCTTTTTGTCCTCTGATATAGCAGTTTAACCCTTTAAAAATCATTTATTGGGTATTTAAATTTTGTAGGCTTTATACTATGTTTTTGAGATATATAAATATAAGCCTTCTTTTTTTTTAAGTTTATTTATTTTAAATATAAGCCTTCTTAAAAGGAAAATATAAATACAACAGGGCTAAACTACTACTTATATTTCACCACCACCACATACAAAAAATAATTATGTCCTGCTCCTTTCAGCTCCACGATACAATAGGATATTTTTATGGTTTCCTTTTCCAATAACACTTCTCTGAACTGCCTGAAGCAGTTTAGAGATCCCTCATTTCTTTCTGTGGTGGCAAAACTGAATACAGTCATATGTAAAATTCACTTTGACTTGCAGATCTGTCCAGCTCCAACCCACATGACACAGATCCTGGTGTCAGTCCAATGTGATGACATTAAGCTAAATATCCTCTCAACAAAACCATTTGAGAGTGGAATGCTTATGATTCTCTTGAATGCTTGTGATTCTCTTTACTAGCAAGAACAGGTTTTTAGGGGCCTGGGTGGCTCAGTGGGTTAAAGCTTCTGCCTGCGGCTCCGGTCATGATCCCAGGGTCCTGGGATCAAGCCCCACATCGGGCTCCTTGCTTCACAGGGAGCCTGCTTCTCCCTCTCCCTCTACCTGCCGCACTCTCTCTCTCTCTCTCTCTGTCAAATAAATAAATAATCAAAAAAAAAAAAAAGAGAACAGGTTTTTAGACTTGTGGGAATTCATTCCCACTTCTCCAAAACATCCATCCACTATGTATCTAAAGGCTTCGTAATCAGGTTGTTTGCATCTATAAATTCATCATATATGCTATCACGGTCTAAAATATCTATTGTTTTATAAAACTTTTTATTTTAAGGTAATTGTAGGGTCATAAGAAGATGTAGAGAAATGTACAGGGAAATCCCATGCACCTTTCACCCAGCCTCCCCTGATGCCAGCATCTTACACAACTCTAGTACTATATGGAAAGCAAGGAACGGACAGTGGTACATTCTAAAGACTGCGCTCAGATTTCTTCAGTTATGCAAGCACCCATGTTGTGCGTGTCCATGTGTGTGTGCGAGTGTGGTTCTATGAAACTGGAATCACGCTGTCATCTTGTACAACCACCACCACCGCCAATATAATTAACCGTTATTTTACCACAAGACTTATGTTACCCCTTACCCCCAATCTCTAACCCCTGGCAACTAATAATCTGGTCCCCATCTCTATAATTATATTACTTCATGAATATTACATAAATGGAGTCATACAGTATGTGACTTTGTTCACTCAGCATGTTTTCCTTAAGGTTTATGCAAGTTATCGTGTGTATTGATAATTCCTTCCTTTGTATTGTCAAGTAGTATCCCACTGTATGGATGTACCACAGCTTGTTTAACCATTATCCATTTGGACAATTAGGTAGTTTCCAACTTGGGGTTATCATGAATTGAACTTCCTGGAATATTTATGTACAAATTCCTACATGAAAATAACTCTTCATTTCTCTGGGATAAATGCCCTAGAATTTAAAAGTTGAGTCCTATAGTAAATCCGCTTTCTTTTTTTTTTCAGTTTTGAGAAGAACCTTTGAGATAGTTTTCAGAGCAGCTGTACCATTTTACATTCCAACCAGCAATGTATGAGTAACTATGAGTAATTGCCAGCATTTGGTGTTATCACTATATTTCATTGTAGCCATTCTGGTAGGTATGTAATTATATCTCATTCTGATCTTAATTTGCATTTCTCTATTGGCTAATGAGAAATTCACCCGTGTATCTCCTTCAGGGAAAGGTCTACATCCTTTTGTCCATTTTCCAACAGGATTTTTTTTTTTATTACTGAGTTTTGAGAGTTCTTTATATAGTCTAGATATAAGGACTTTGTTGGATATATACTTTGCAAATATTTTTTCCCAATCTATAACTTGTCTTTTCATCCTTCCAGTAGGTTTTTTTTCCTGGAGCAAAGATAGTTAATTTCGATCAGTTCCAATATTGGATGATTTTGATGAGTTCAGTTCTAAGTCCCAAAGATTTTCTCTTAGGCTCTTTTCTAGAAGTTCTATAGATTTACATTTTACAATTAAGTTTGTCTATCATTTTTGAACAATCTAAATGGATAAGTGAAACCTCTCTTTCTCCAGGAATATAGTTCTTAAGTAAAAAGGTAATTTTAGGGGCAACTGGGTGGCTCAGTTGTTAAGCATCTGCCTTCGGCTCAGGTATTGATCCCAGGGTTCTGGGATGGAGCCCCTCATGGGGCTCCCTGCTCAGTGGGAAGCCTGCTTCTCCTTCTCCCACTCCCCTGCTTGTGTTCCCTCTCTCACTGTGTCTCTGTCAAATAAATAATAAAATCTTTTTTCTTTTTAAAAAGGTAATTTTAACTTCTAAGATCCAAGTTTTAGTTTCCTTAAGAAAAATCCCATTTAACTTTTCTGATGTTCTTTTCCCCTTTCCTGATAATTATTTTAGCAAGTTGAAAGTCATTTCCAAAAAGGACTCATTTTACCACCATATGAGTTTTTTGCCACAACCTAAACGGAATATCAAATGACATAGGTACAGTCACGTTACCATTCTCAAGGCTTCTTGTGGCCTTGCCAAAAATCACTAAAAAGTTTTGAAGAAAGAGAATGTAAATATCTCCTTTACTGTACTTTTTCCCACCACTTCATCCTCAATGTATTTCCAAACTAGAGAAGGACATTCCTTTTGTACCACACTTGAAAATATGATTTTATGCCAAGCCAACATTTTAGTATCATTTCATAACTGACGACAGTGAAACCATCTTGTAGGCAGATGTGCTAAGGACTTCTTCCAGTTCTGTAAATTCAAACATCTCATTAAATGCTTCTGCACATTTTCAGGAAATGGGAAAGCAGCCTCAAATTTGCATCATAAAAGCCTCAATATCACAGGTAAACAATCATATACATACTTTTAAGAGTATGTGTATGAGGTATATAGGTGTTTTTTATTTATTTATTTATTTATTTATTTATTTGTCAGAGAGAGTGAGCACAGGCAGACAGAGTGGCAGGCAGAGGCAGAGGGAGAAGCAGACTCCCTGCAGAGCAAGGAGCCCGATGTGGGACTCGATCCCAGGACGCTGGGATCATGACCTGAGCCGAAGGCAGCCACTCAACCAACTGAGCCACCCAGGCGTCCCGGTATATAGGTATTTAATAGGTAAAACCATTTTAGTCTTCGGTGAGAAGTTTATAGATTGAATGGAATTTTCAAAATTTACATTTGAACAGTCTGCGGGTTATGCAAATAAGCAGCAATATAGAACAAGATATCAACAATCTATGTGCTTTTTTGTTTTCTTAGATTTCATTAAAATCTTCACAGAAATCAAGAAGATGATTCCAAAGTTCAATTTTAAATCAAAATACCTAGTAGCCGGGTAGAACACTGATCTGATGAACTTGGACTATAGACAGTGGGATGGTTGAAAAGACCAGACAGAATCAGCTCTACATCATAAAGGGCATGGTTTTCAGGTTGCCTCATTTGCCCACAGGCCCATTACTGCATCCTCTGAATCAGAAAATGTCAGTTCCATAGAGCAATAAGAAAATGAAACCTAATGCATATTCATTGGGGTGGTATGCCTAAGATTATTCAGCAACAGCTATTTTTTTTAAAGATCTATTTATTTATTAGAGAGAGAGAGAGAGAGAGAGAGAAAACAAGCAGGAGGGGCAGAGGAAGAGGGAGAAAGAGAGAGAACCTCCAGCAGACTCATGCTGAGCACGGAGCCCAAAGTAGGGCTGGATCTCATGACCCTGAGATCATGACCTAAACCAAAACCAAGAGTTTGACGCTTAACTCCCTGAGCCACCCAGGTGCCCTGCAGCACCCATTTTTAATTAATTATTGGTATCCTTTTGGGAGATGAAAAAACCTTTGAATTAGAAATACTTGCCTACCTCAGCCCAAATTAGTGGGATTCAGCCTCCCTATGTGCTTTCACACCACCTTCACCATACCCAGCTCCAATGGCTGTTCTGTATATTGTGTATTACACTCTGCTTTGGTCATTTAGCGCCCCAATCAAGTTGTATGCATCCTTCCGTCTGTCATTAAAATATCACAGTCAATTAGCCTTCATTTTCAATGAGCTTTGGGCCATGCTGGCTTTGCTACTGTAATCATTTTAATTATCTGAATTCTTAGAAGACATGATCAGAATATGCACAATGTTAACATTGTAACAAGCACTATCTTGATACAAATCACAACAGTTAATCAACAGGTCAAGCCAAAGCCAGATTCTTAATGCTCATGATTACAATACTCTTTTTTTTTTTTTAAAGATTTATTTATTTGACAGAAAGACACGGAAAACAAGCAAGGGGAGTGGGAGAAGCAGGCTTCCCGCTGAACAGGGAGCCTGATGCGGAGCTCAACCCCAGGACCCTGGGATCATGACCTGAGCCAAAGGCAGAAGCGTAACAACTGAGCCACCCAGGTGCCCCCGATTATAACACCCTTAATTACACACTTACATCTCTTCACTCAGAGCGATGCAACAATGGATTATCCATTCCTATGAATCGTAAATCACAGATGCCATCATTGTCAGGGGAAAATCAGTGACAGCAACTACAGAAGACAAACCATCTATGCGGTATCCATCTGGCATTAAAGCACCACTGCTGTCAGCCCCTAGTCTGGAGGCTACCTCATGGGTTTTGCACTTTTCTCCCAAACTTTGGTGCCCATCACCAAAACCCAGGGCTTCATGGATCCCAGGGAGTGGTTTCCTGCGACAGGAGTTTCAATGCTATAACCAGGACAGCAGGCAATGGAAGACATGTAGTCACCCAAGTGAGATATATAAAAGCGCCATTCTAGAAAGCTCTTGGAGTCAGATGGCCCCTCTTACTGACTCTGATCATACTTTGGCCTGATTGTGTTGGTTTCAGAGAACCAGGGAGGAAAGTTTCAAAGAGCAGAAATATGGGCTGGTCTCTTTCTCTTCCTCCTTCCTCCTTCCATTTCATTCTTAGCTCAGAAATTAAAACTGTATATAGTCTCCTCACTTTCCCCTTCTCCAGAAAAGGAAGAGAGAGAAGTCAGAGGACCAAACTCTACAGTAGGAAGGCTGTAGTGAGTATACTTCCAAACTTGTCCAGTTTTTATATTCCAATGCCATGGAGTATAGCACTGTGCTGTGAAAAGAAAACATTCTTCTCCATCATTCCTAAATGGTTTCCTTCTTAGATGCCACTCATCATGCTAGGTGTTTGGAATACACGAAAGAATAGGGGGTGCCTGGGTAACTCATTTGGTTAAGCGTCCAACTCTTGGTTTCAGCTGAGGTCATCATCTAGGTGTTGTGAGACGGAGTCCTGCATCGGGCTCTGGGCTGGGTGTGGAGCCTGTTTAAGATTCTCGCTCTCCCTCTCTCTTTGCCCCTCCCCACCCCTGCTCATGCATGCTCTCGCTCTCTCTCTCTCTCTAAGAAAGAGCTCTCTAAGAAAGCTCTCTCTAAGAGAGAGAGAGAGAGAGAGGAAGGAGGGAAGGAATGGAAAGAAGGAAGGAAAAAGGGAAAGTCTCTGTCTTCAAAGCATCCGCAGTCTAGAGAGGGAGATCAAATAGGAGATGAGTCCAATAGAGCAAGGGCTAAGAACGTAGAGAAGGAACTAGGGAAGCAGAGAAAAGGAGAACTTGGATGGGAGTTTGGGGGGGCAGGTGTCCCTAAGAGAGAACATAACATGGTGGAAGTGTGACTATCTGAAATAGAAAAACATTGACCTTGGAATAAGAGTTTCTGTATTTCAAAGTCCTTGAAGCATATTTCAAATGGTACCACCAATTTGAGGGCTGTTCCTCTAAAAACAGGATATTGGCATTTCCCATGAGCAACAAGAAGAACCCACAAAGGGGGAATGTGACTGCATAAGGTTGGCAAGAGGAAGGACACTGATCCCTCCCCCACTTGCCTGGAAGGCTGGGCTTTAAACATGGTGGTAAGGCACTGAGTCAGATTCCAGCATAATCTGGCCTAGGCTGAAGTTGAGTCTGGCTAGCTGACAGCAAAAAGCTTACCAAGCAGAAGGGCAGGGGGAAAATCTTTCAGCAAAAATATTTAACCCACTGAAAATAATTTATACTTGTGTACAAACAACCTGCTGATTAAAAATGATTCTTAACTACTCATTAAAAAGAGGCCCACCCTTCAGGACCTATACTTTGCAACACTTAGGTACTATTTAATGGGAGTTACAGTATAAGCAAAATATTAAAAGGCTGCATTTCTTTACATGCTATAATTTTACTTTTGACTAATTCCAACTTTCTCTGTGCTCAATTAGTCTGACTTAGTGAAGTTTTGTCGTGTATAAGCTGGGAAGTCCTGACTTGTCTCTCAATTTGACAGCAAGAAATAGCAGGATTAGTAAATTCTCAAGATTTTAAAAAGGTCAATACTGTGGCCCCTCTTTTTCTTTACTAATTTTAAATGACTGTAAGCCACTGGGAAAGTAATACTTATGCCAAAAATAAAATCTATATTCTTCTTGACCACAGCTGATTTGATTGAGAATCAAATTTGAGTCTGTGGTCTCTTTCTTCCGATTTCTTGTAGCATGTCCCATAACAAAGTGGGTTCAACCCCATTACTGTGATTTCCAATGCCTGGAGACCCATTAAGAATTCCCATAATTGGGGGCGCCTGGTTGCTCAGTGGGTTAAAGCCTCTGTCTTCAGCTCAGGTCATGATCCCAGGGTCCTGGGATCGAGCCCCACGTTGGGCTCTCTGCTCAGCAGAAGGCCTGCTTCCTCCTCTCTCTCTGCCTGCTTCTCTGCCTATTTGTGATCTGTCAAATAAATAAATAAAATCTTAAAAAAAAAAAAAAAAGGAATTCCCATAATTGGTGACATGTCCAGAAATGGTGGGATAGAGAGAGGTGTTTTGATCTTCTGGTAAACTTTTAACTAGAAACCTAAGATAAATCCTCTTATTTTGAGAGAGGGGTGAAAATATCTGAGAATTTCCAGATGTAAGTATAAAGGAAGAATGACTGTATGACCAGAAGTGCAAATCTCTGATGAAGAAATGTGCAACAACCATTTTGTGGCTCCCTTAATACAGGATACCCAAGCAACAAGAATGATAAGTGGTCTACGTTATGTGTTTCTTCTCCACATGTGAGAAGAAAATTTCACTTCTGAAATGCTAAATTAACCTGAGGTTTTAGACAAGCAATCATGGTGTTTGCTTTGCCAGATATATGCTGACTACGTATAAATAATCTGACTTCTCTGAGCCTCGGTTTTCTTATCCATAAAAATGAAAATCTCTGCTTTTTACAAGTTGGTGCAATGAGAATTAAAAGGGCTGATGTATGAAATAGCACAGAAACACTCAAATTATCTGCTCATTGTTTTGCTGAATTATTCTTTGCTTCCTTTTTAAACTTTGACTTGTTATTTGATATTTACTGTTCTTATTTTTATTTTTATATCCATGTAAAGTCAGAAAACTTGGGCAACCATTCTGAAGATGACAAAAGTTATTTACCTTTTTAAAGTATTTATTTACTTATTTATTTTAGAAATTGGCAGGGAGAGAAAGAGCGTGAGTGGGGTTAGCAGCAGAGGCAGAGGGACAAGCAAACTCCATGCTGAGCGCAGAGCCATCACGGGGCTCGATCCCACAACCCCAAGATCATAACCTAAGCCAAAATCAAGAGTCAGACACGTAAGGGACTGAGCCCCACCCAGGCACCCTGACAAAAGTTATTTTCTAGCCCAGATTCAATTACTAAGTATCTATCATGTTCTATATGCTGGGGACTCAGCAGTTAAAAGCAGACAAAATGTCCTTTCCTCACAAAGCCTCCATTATATTAGAGAAAGACAGAACTCAATAAAACAAAGAAGAAAAATACACAAAATGTCAGATGGCAGTTAAGTCCTAGGGAGAAAAATCAAATGAAGAAGAGGGAACCCAGAGATAATCCCGACAGTTCACTTTGTGTCTTCGGGAAGGTCTTACTGGTAAGGTGACAAGGAAGTGAGCCCAGGGAATGAGCCACGTGTATATGTGAGGAAGACCTTCTAGGCAGAAGGGACAGCAACTGCAGGGTCTCTGAGATGGGAGAGGCCTTGGGGTGACTGAGGAACAGCAGGGAAGCCAGTGGGCTGCAGCAGAGCTAAAGGGAAGCATGTCAAGGAAGTAAAGGAACTATGGCAGGGCAGACAGGTCTCATTGGACCTCAGAGGCTTTTTCCTATGTGAGATGGAGAGCCACTACAGCAATCTGGACAGGAAGTGACAAAGGAGCAATTGTTTTATAACAGAAACAGGCTGCTGCTATAGAGAGAGTAAAATGAGAGAACAAGGGTAGAAGCAGGAAGGCCAGTGAGGAGGCACCTAATGTAGCCTAAAGATGAAGCCGTGGTGGTCTGGACAGGATGGCATGGTTGGAGGTGCTGACTGTGAATTCCAGATGTAGTCTGAAGGTAAAGCTGACAGGATGTGCTGACAGACTGGGTATGGGGTATAGAGAAAAAGAGGAGTCAAGGGTAATACTAAGACATTTGATCAAAACGACTGGAAAGATGGAAATACCACCCAAAAAGATCACAAAGACTGGAAAAAGCAGGTTTTGTAGGCAGACATCAAGAGCTAGTCTTGGACCAGCTGTATGCATGTTAGCCATCCATGCAGAAATGTTGAGTAGGCACTTGGTGATGTGAAAATGGACATTAGGGAAGAGGCCCAGGTTAGACGCATTGATAATCATCAGTTTAAGATGCCTTAAGCCATAGGTGCATAAACTCACAAAAGAGTGGGTATAAATGCAGAGAAAGAATCAAAACCAAGCTTGGGGCCTGCCAATGTTGCAAGGTCAGGGAGAAGGAGCAAAGGCAAGTGAGAATGAATGACCAGTAAGAAACAGGAGAGTGTCTTAGAAGCCAAGTGAAGAAGACATTTCAGAAAGGGACTGATTAACTGCAAACTGTGTTATACGCTGTTTTTAGGATAGGAAGATAACAGAGAACTTTCCAAAATGGATACACCACAATCCTCGAAAAAAAAGTATATAAAAACCAGTCTTTAACTTAAAACATTTTCTTCTTTGGTTTTTCGTGTTTCATAAGGCCTTATAATTAAATAAGAGAAAGTGCCCATGTACTTATCTCTTCTAAATCTCACTAAAATGACACTAGAGATAACAAAGCTGTAACACACAAGGACAAAGAGACAATATAGGTCAGGATGTATCTCCTCTCCCTCCTCCTCCCCTAAACTCTAAACATATCCTGGAGTCTATTCAAAGATGGATTTTCCAGCTACAGCTAATTGGTCTTCCCAGGAATTCGAGAAGAATGGAAGCCCCAGAGACAGCAAAGGAAACACAAAAACCTCTCAATACCACAGCAGATTTGTGAGGGGATTACAAACTAGGTGAGTGACAAGAATACATATATAAAAAGTCAAACAAAAATAAAGACAAAGCACTCTATTTAAATGGCAAACTTCAAAATAAAGTACTCATCGTCTATTTTCATTATTATAAAACAGCAGAGAATGCCAGCTCCCAGACTTCTTCTCCTGCTCAATGGCCACCTGTGACCAGGCAGGACCCTCAACAACCACCATGGACTTCTCAAGCCCTAGACTTGCCTTATCTGCACTCCCTCTCAGTGACACATGCCCAGGGGCACACACTGGCTTTCCCATCACCCCAAACTGCCTCTTCTCCAGAATAACAACACTCACACATCCCTGTGTCAGACATGAGTTTAGGCATGCTGAGGTAAATGGGAACAGGGGGCTCTGAAAGAGCCAGGGGTCAACAAGGTCAGACTCAGAAAGAGGTTCAAGAAGGAAGAAAAGGGCTAGAGTTACAGAAAAGTATTTGAAAACATATAAATGCCTAAGTTAAATCAATGCCTTTTGAAGAAATTCATAAATATTTTTGAGCACGTACTCTGTGCAAAATAACATGCTAGAAAATGCTACAGGCCTTAGTCATCTTTTGCTACCTACTAAAACTTAGTGACTTGTTTATTATTTCACACAGTTTGTAAAGGTCAGGAAACCAGGAGCAGTTCAGCTGAGTGGTTCTGGCTCAGGGATTCACATGAGGTTGCCATCAAGATGTTGGCTCGGATTATAGTCATAGGCTTGACTAGGCTGGAGGATTCGCTTTCAAGGTGGCTCATTCATGTGGCTGTCTTCTACAAACTTCAGTTCCTCAGCATTCAGACCTCCACCAGGGCTAACTGAATGCCCTCATGACAGGGTAACTGGCTTTTCTCAGAATGGCTGATCCAGGAGAGAACAAAGAGAAAGCCACAGCGCTGTGTATGACCAAGTCGACATTACACACCATCATTTCTGTCTTATTCTATTCACTAGAAGCCGGTCACTAAGCCCAGCCCACATTCAAGAGGAGGGAATTAAGCTCCACTTCCTGAACAGAAGATCATCAAAGATTTTGTGAATATATTTTAATACCATCACACTATATATCTGGTTCCATAGAAACAATAATGTAGTATACTGTTAAACAAGCACACGTCGTTAAGTACAACACAAATTGGAATGTGGCAAATAAGAGAAAGGCAAATAAATGCCACACATAAATTTCACAAAGAAAATTATAATTTACCTAAGGATCAAATCTACCAAGGTGTTGCACAAAACCTACTTTTGTAACTCAAGACCGTAAGTTTAAGAGACTCCATTTGATTAAATTTAAAGGTTTCATTCTGGTTCTATTTTTTTTAACTTATGTGTAAGATCCCATTTCACAACTATTACAGTATTATTTAGAACTCTTTTTACTGATGATATAAGTCAACAAGTTTATTAAGTAATTATAAATCACATATTCTATTTACTATTATATAAAAAAGATGTTAAAATAATAAAGCACCACTAGTTCTCTACATGTAAGAAAATTATTAAGGGCAATCTTTTAGAATAATAGTTGCTGCATTAATTATAGAACTAGAGAGTTCTATTTTTAGATTTGTCTCTAGTCTACTATAAAGGCAGTCTAAATAGATAATTAATAATAGCCAGAACTTGAGTTCTCAACATCTTATGATATACTTAACATAATTTAAAGTTAAATATAAATGTTACTATGCACCAAACAACAGAGCCTCAAAATGCATGAAGCAAAAGGTGACAAAGCTAGAAAGGGAAACAGATAAGTCCTCATTTACAGTTGGGGTCTATTGCCCTCCTCTCAGAAACTAAGGACTTCTAGTTAGATTAAAAAATCAGCAGAGATAGAGAAAATCTGAGCAACACAATCTAACGGGATCTTATTGACATAGGTAGAACACCAACCCAACCTCAGTAAAATATACATTGTTTCTAAGCACTCATGAAACACTCATCAGAAGTGACCATATGTTGCACCATAAACCATGCCACAAAAAACTTAAAGTAACTGTAATCATGCAAGTGTGTTCACGGCCATAGTGAAATCAAACTAAAAAAATAATAACTACATGAAAATTAAATACTTATAAGTAATCAATGTGTCAAAAAGGATTCCTCAAAGGAAATTTAAGAATACATAGAACCAGGGGTGCCTGGGTGGCCCAGTGGGTTAAAGCCTCTGCTTTCGGGTCAGGTCATGATCCCAGAGTCCTGGGATCGAGTCCCACATCGGGCTCTCTGCTCAGCGGGGAGCCTGCTTCCTCCTCTCTCTCTCTCTACCTGCCTCTCTGCCTACTTGTGATCTCCGTCCGTCAAATTAAAAAAAAAAAAAATCTTTAGGAATACATAGAACCAAATGAAAATCAAAACACAATATATTGGGGCACCTGGGTGGCTCAGTGGGTTAAGGCCTCTGCCTTCGGCTCGGGTCATGATCCCAGGGTCCTGGGATTGAGCCCCACATTGGGCTCTCTGCTCAGCAGGGAGCCTGCTTCCCTTCCTCTCTCTCTCTGCCTGCCTCTCTGCCTACTTGTGATCCCTGTCTGTCAAACAAATAAATAAAATCTTTTTAAAAACACACACACAATATATCAAAATACATGGGATGCAGCTATAGCAGTAGCTGAGAGGAAAATTAATAGCATTAAAAATACTTATATTAAGAATGAGAAATCTCAAATCAATAACCCAACTTCCTACTACAAGAAACTAGAAGGAAAAAAGGAGAGAGAAAAAATCAGCCAAACAAGCAAAAGGAAGTTAAAAAGATAAGAAATGAACCTGGACCTAAACCTCACACTGTATACAAAAATTAATTCAAAATAGATCAGACACTTAATGTGAAACTACAGAATCATAAGGGGGAAAGAAAGAAAAAAATCTTCAGAATCTAAGGGTAGGCAAAGATTTCTTAGACTTGACACTGAAAGAACAATTCGTCAAAAGGAATACTGATAAATTGGACATCATCAAAATTAAAAATTTTGTTCTGCCAAAGACTGTGTTAAAAAGACAAGAAGAGGGGTGCCTGGGTGGCTCAGTAGATTAAGCCTCTGCCTTCCGCTTGGGTCATGATCTCAGGGTCCTGGGATCGAGTTCCACATCAGGGTCTCTGCTCAGCCAGGAGCCTGCTTCCCTCTCTCTCTCTCTCTCTCTCTCTCTGCCTGCCTCTCTGCCTACTGGTGACCTTTCTGTCAAATAAATAAATAAAATCTAAAAAAAAAAAAAAAGACAAGAAGACAAGCTACAGACTGTAAGAAAATATTTGCAAACCACATATCTGACAAAAGGCTAGAATATATAATGTACTTTTAAAAATGAACAGCAAAAAAAACAGACAATCCAAGTCAAAAATTGGCAAAAACAAACATTTCATTGAAAGTGATATTCATTAAAAGTGATGACTAATAAACACATGAAAAGATGTTCAACATCATTGGACTTTAGGGAAATGCAAATTAAAACCACAATGAGAGGGTTGCCTGGGTGGCTCAGTCGGTTAAGTATCTGCCTTTGGCTCGGGTCAGGATCCTACAGTCCTGGGATTGATTCCCACACTGAGTTCCTTGCTCAATGGGGAGCCTGCTTCTTCCTCTGCCTGCCTCCCCCTGCTTGTATGCTTGCTCACTCTCTGACAAATAAATAAAATCTTTAAAAGAAAGAACAAAACCAACCCACAATGAGATATCACTTCATATCCATTAGTTATATACTCATTTGGTGACAACACCAAATGTTAGAAAAGAATTGGGAAAACTGGATCACTCATACATTGCTTCTGGAAATGTGATATGGTAGAGACACTAAAAAACAGTTTGGCAGTTTTTTATAAAACCAAACATGCAATTACCGTACCCAGCAATTACACTCCTGGGCATTTATCCCAGCAAAATGAAAATCCATATTCACACAAAAACCTGTATATGAATGTTCATAGCAGTTTTATTATAATAGCCCCCAAACTAAAATCAGCCCAGATTTTCTTGAACAGGTGAGTTAAAAAAAAAAAAAAAAAAACCAAAAAAAAAAACCACAACTGATCTGTCCATACCACGGGATATTATTCAGTAATAAAGAGGAACTAACAACTGAGGTACGCAACAACGTGGATGGCTCTCCAGCAAATTACGTTGAGTGAAATAAGCCATTCCCAAAAGGTTCATTCTGTACTCAATGCTTGACTGTTTATATAACATTTGAAATGATCAAATTTTAAAAAGAGAGGATAGGGCGCCTGGGTGGCTCAGTGGGTTAAAGCCTCTGCCTTCGGCTCAGGTCATGATCTCAGGGTCCTGGGATCGAGCCCCGCATCGGGCTCTCTGCTCAGCAGGGAGCCTGCTTTCCCCTCTCTCTCTGCCTGCCTCTCTGCCTACTTGTGATCTCTGTCTGTCAAATAAATAAATAAAAATCTTTAAAAAAAATAAATAAATAAAAAATAAAAAGAGGATAAATTAGCCGGGTGTGTCAGGGGAAGGGAGAAAACCATATGGTTATAAAAAGGCAATATAAGAGATTCGTGGGGTATCCTGACTGTCATGATAGATACATGATAAAATTGTATAAAATGTAACACACACACACACACACACACAAATAAAATGGAAATCTGAATAAGATCAGCGGACTGTATCAATGTCAATGTCCTGGTAGTGACATCATACTGCATTTCCATAAAATGTTACCACTGGGGAAACTGGACAAAGTATACAGGGAATTTCTCTGTATTGATTCTAACAACTGCATATGAAAACTATAATTACCTCAATAAAATTTTTAATAAAAAATATATAAAGTTTAGATAAAGAGAAATGCACACTTTAATGGCTCTATTATTTTCTAACAAGCTTCATATTGAACACAATGGCCATGTTATCAAAACTGAGCAAGAGGAAGTGATGCCCTGTGGTTACTTATCAATATATCAAAACTAAAATAAATGCAAGGACATTCTAAAAAAATTCAAAGCTCAATAAAATATAATTTGACAAGGTTACTAAATGTGCTTATTTTCAGGATCATGAAAGCAATTTCCTACTATCAAAACCCAGACTTTCTGTAATGAATATCCTTTGTTGAGAATAACTTACATAATGCTATTCTGCATTATGTAATAATGAAATGGTAGGCTGTTTTTTTCCACAGGAGAGACACACAATACATCAAGGGAGCAACAATACATCTGCATTTCTAGCAGATGGTTGCTATACCTTCGCCACATCACCACTGGATTCCCTGAATCATTTAAGAAAATCACGGGGCGCCTGGGTGGCTCAGTTGGTTAAGCGGCTGCCTTCGGCTCGGGTCATGATCCTGGCGTCCTGGGATCGAGTCCCGCATAGGGCTCCTTGCTCAGCGGGGAGCCTGCTTCTCCCTCTGCCTCCGCCTGCCACTCTGCCTGTGCTTGCTCTCTCTCTCTCTCCCTCTCTCTCTGACAAATAAATAAATTAAAAAAAGAAAAAAAATGTAAGAAAATCAATATGTCACAGCACTTTACTCAGTTTTATAATACATTGAAAAATAACAAGACCATTCTCTTGCTATGCTATTTTCAAAGGAAATTATAGAATCACTTGGAAAAAAAAATTTAACAAAACTAAATCTGTGTTTTATATCATATAGAAAATACAGAAATGTACAAGATCTAAAAACAAGGGAGAGAATCTATGTACTAGCAATTATAGGATGGCTTCTTTTTTTTTTTTAAGATTTTATTTATTTATTTGAGAGAGAGAGCGAGAGAGCGTGAGTGGCAAAAAGAGGGAGAGGGAGAAGCAGGCTCCCAGCTGAGCAGGGAGCCTGATGGGGAACTCAGTCCCAGGACATTGGGATCATGACCTGATTCTAAAGCAGATGCTTAACGAACTGAACCACCCAGGCACCCAAGATTCTTCTGTAGTAGGCTGTATGGTGGTCCCCAATAAGAGATGGCTACAAATTAATCCCCAGAACCTGTGAATATAAACTTATTTGGAAAGTATCTTTGTAGATGTAAATTAAAGACTGAAATGGAGACCATCCTAGATTATCCCAGTGGGCCCTAAATCTGACAGAGACACAGAGCGAAAGGGCAGGTGAAGACAAAGGCAAAGATTGGAGAGAAGAGGCCACTAGCCAAAAACACCCAAGAATGCTGGGCAGCCACCAAAAACTGGAAGAGACATGATAAGATTCTCTCCTAGATCTCTGGGAGGAAGTGCAGATAGATATTGGCCTTCTTCTTCTTTTTAAGTAGATTTCACACCCAGATGGAGTCCAACATGAGGCTTGAACTCACGACCAGAGTGGAGATCAGTAGTCACACACTTAACCGAATGAGCCATGCAGGCACACAAGATTTTGGCCTTTTATCCTCCGAAACTGGTATGGTAATTTATTACAACAGTCATAGAAAACTAGTACACTCCTTTTATCAGGGAATACAATTTATACACTTGCCAATCAAAGCAAAGCATGAGAATCACTACCTTTTAAACTCAGGATAAAACAGGTCTCAAAAATAATTTAAGACTCTAGCCAGCCAGAATCTAGCTTATGTAGCCATGAGACCTCCAAGCTGGTTTTGAATCCAGAACAAATAAGAAACAACCGAACAGAAAGGTATTATGAGGAAAGGGGGGAAAAAAAAGTTTAGAAATTTTTAATTCTGTTCAAAGAGAAGCAATTATCACCAAAAAAAAAAAATCAAATAAATGATTCCTTGAATTAATAAGCATTCTGCAAAGAATGAGCACAAAACTGATGAACAGGAATTAAACTGGTATCTTTACTATACACTAGAAACACTAGTTTAAATATAATTGGTAAGCACTGCATTCACAAAAGTATGAAAATATGAAACACAGTATCAAGGAATAAACTTCAACCAACCACACATGGTCCTATAGAAAAAGAAAGAAACAAAAATAATTATCATTTTATTATTATTTGATTTTTTTTATTTATTCAAGAAGACTTGAATAAGTGGGACATATCCAGTTGTTGAGACACAAGTTAGACTCAAGTTTGTTGACAGGTTTAACACAATGCCAAAATGCATTTTTTTGAGGGAACTTAAATGACTCCAATATACCTACAGTGTAAAACTCTAGTGAGAAAGAAAAGATTTATAAACTAATGGGTATGAAGATGACCAGACCTGCTACATACTAAAACATGATATAAAGGTATAGTTTTTCATTTTTGTTTTTAAATATGTTATTTATTTATTTGACAGAGAGAGATATCGAGAGAGGGAACACAAGCAAGGGGAGTGTGAGAGGGAGAAAGAAGTAGGCTTCCCACTGAGCAGGAAGCCCGATCCCAGGACCCTGAGATCATGCCCTGAGCTGAAGGCAGAGGCTTAACTGACTGAGACACCCAGGCCCCATAAAGGTATAGTCATTAAAACAAGGAAGAAGTTAAATGAAGCAGAATAGATAACAGAGAAATAAACCTTATTATAGAAGAGAATTAATATATGGTAAGCCAGCAGCAGAACAGGAAATATAAAATCAATGAACTTTATAATAACAGTGGACTAACAACTGGGTGAAGTAGAGGTAGGGAAGCAATCAAGTCTTTGTATCACACCATGTATGAAAATAAACTACAAATGAACTGAAGACTTAAGTGCTAAAAATTAAACAACAAACAATCCAGGGCGATATAAAAGAGAAAACCGACCAGATGTGGAGGCAAGGGTGGTGGGAGGGGCAGTTAGGAAAGAGAAGAGCTTGTAAATGCAATGGAATAAGCCAAAAAAGAGAAAGACTGATAAATCTTACTATGTCAAGTTTTTTATACTAAAAAAAAAAAAAAAAAAAAAAAAAAAAAAAAGGAAAAAAAAAAAAAAAAAAAAAAAAAAAAAAAAAAAAAAAAAAAAAAAAAAAAAAAAAAAAAAAAAAAGACAAATGAGCTGGGGAAAATACAATAATTAAGAAAAAGGATTAATATCCTCAATATCTAATAAATTCACTCAGAGTGAAAAGGGCAGAAAAAAGAGAAAGTTGGAAAAGATATTAATAAATAATATAAGAGAAATAAATCTTACTATTTAAATAAAGAGACAAAAGCCCAATTTAAAAATGGGCAAAGGGGGGCGCCTGGGTGGCTCAGTGGGTTAAACCTCTGCCTTCGGCTCAGGTCATGATCCCAGGGTTCTGGGATCGAGCCCCTGCATCAGGCTCTCTGCCCAGAGGGGAGCCTGCTTCCTCCTCTCTCTCTGCCTGCTTCTCTGCCTACTTGTGATCTCCGTCTGTCAAATAAATAAATAAAATCTTTTTTAAAAAGTGGGCAAAGGAGGGTGGGGCACAAAGGAAAATAAAATAAAAATAAAAATGGGCAAAGGATTTGAATAGACATTTCTCTAAAGAAGATGTACAAATGGCCAATAAGCCCATGAAAAGATGCTCAACATTATTAGTCATTAGGGAAATGCAAATCAAAACCATGATGAGATACCCCTTCCCACCCACTGGGATAGCTATAATGAAAAAGACCAACAAAAACAAGTGTGGGAAGGACGTAGAGAAATTGGAACTCTTGAATATTGCTAGTGGGAATGTTAAATGGTTCAGCTGCTTTGGAAAACAGCTTGGCAGTTCCTCAAAATGTTAAATACAGAGTTACCAGCAATTCCACACCCAAGAGAAACTGAAAACATATATTCCTACAAAAATTTGTAAACAAACATTCATAGTAGCATTATTTCATGATAACCAAAGAGCAGAAACAACCCAAATATCCATCAGCTAAATGCATAGATGGATAAATGAACAAAAGGTAGTAAATTCATACAAGAAAATACTGTTCAGCCACAAAAATGGAGTGAAATGCTGACACATGTTACAACAGGAAGAAGCCCTGAAAACACCATGTTAAGGGAAAGAAGCCAGACACAAAAGGCCATACGTTGCATTACTCCATTTATGTGAAATGTTCAGAATAGGCAAACCCATAGAGACAGAAAATAGATTGGTGGCTGCCAGACTTGTGGGAAGAGAACATGGGGAGAGTCTACTAATTAGTAAGAGGCTCTTTTGAGGTGATAGAAAGTTCTGGAATTTCTATAAAGTTATATTTACTTTATATCATGTCATGAAATAAACTTCAGTTGGACTAAAGATTTTAAAATAAAAATCAAAGCCATAAAGGTACTCTGAGAAAATACAGAAAAATGTTTCTATAGTCTTTAATTGGGAAAGGCCACTTTTAAGGATGGCATGGATTAAAGAAATTATAAAAGATGAAGGGACTTAAGTATATAAAACTTGCAAACTCAGACAACACAAGAGACTTCCTAAATGGATTAAAACAGTTGTTTTAACCAGCTGGGTTAAAAACAGAAGTTTCCATTCACATATCTTAGAAGACTAATGGAGCAGACAACCACTAGGTAGGCCCCCAACTCAACCATGCTGCCTCTTCAATCACATGGATCTACCCTTGGCCTTGGTCATATTTTCTGGCATGTGGACAAGAAAAGCAGAGGAGGCCTTTCTGCAGACAAAAACAAGAAGAATAAAAGATATATGCAGAGAGGAGAGGACAGACATAAATTGTGCAGAACTGAGTATTAATGTCCTTCAAGTTCCCTGTTTTAGCCTTTTTCCAAGGTCGAGATACATGCGTGCCTTTGGGGATTAGGAGACACCCTGGTACGCAAACTGGTCTTTGTTGACAAGGAACGATGTCTAAGGGAATACATCTTATTAGATTAAAATGTAAATTCTTTCGCTGTGACTCAGTAATTCTGCTCCTCTGAATCTTAAATATAAGAACAGCTAGAGGTAGAAATATTAATCCAATGATTGTACCTGCAGTCTCCACTGCACGCCGCGCAGTTGAAGGCAACATGGACACATGGTTTCCTAAGTCAGATGGTCACTGACATAGGATTCTCAATAGCAGAAACCCCGAAACTCGTCTCCAACAACCAGGGGTTGACTGTGGACTATGTAGTCAACATTACTTACATTAATATTACTTAATCATTAAAATGCCACGTGTGATAACAACGCAAAGTAGGTTATTTTGCTAAATGAAGGAAACTGTATGAACACATATTGTAATCACAACTACATAAGAACATTTTTAAAAACAAAAACAAAAGATTGGAAGGATCCAAGTGTTGACGTTACTAACTTTGAGTAGAGAGCATTTAATGAGCAAGCTTACTTTGGGGAGTGAAATAAAATAAGAAACTTTAAGAAAACTGGGTCCAGCTTCCTGCATTTTCTCAGCCTGATCCTCTATATCAGAGCAACTCAAAGGCTCTTTTCCTTTCCTCTCTTCCCACCCTTTCCCGAGCCTCTCCCATTTGACAGTCAGTGATTTCATTTAAGGAAAGAGTCCCAGTGACTAAAGTAACTGCAAGTCACTGAGGTGATTCGGGAATTACTAATGAATGTTCTTTATGGTTCCTTCCGGTCAAGTGATATAAAGAGCATCAGGGAAGGAAATTCTCCAAAGGGCAAGAAAAATTCTCAAGGACAAGCGGTTTTCATTTTACACTCGGAGCTTGCGGAAAGCAGCCTGGGTGCTGCTCTGATTTCACTCTAGCTTGAGGGAGTACGCAGCAGATATGTTCATTTCTGAGAGCTGTGGTAGGGGTCTCCTTCATCTGCCCCCTTCATCACCAGTAAGAACTGTTCACCAAGATCTTGGTCATTCAAAGTCATCAGGAAACGATTAATTATGAACATCCAACCACTGAACTTAGATTTTTAAAATTTAATTAATTTAAATTTTAAATTTAAATTTAATATATATTAAACTATATATAATGATAGAGTATTTCGATAGTTATCTTTTAAATATTCCCTTTTCTCACAGGCTTTTGAAGCTTGAAAGGAATTCAGAAGTTGTAGAGTCCAATCCCTGATAGTACAAATAAGGACAAAAGGAAGCAGAGATTAAATGACTCACCCAAGGTCACAACGGAAAAGACAAGACCAGAACCAAGCATCCTTCAACTTCTGGGCTACACCATATTTTACCCATGCAGGGGTCTGGATGCTAGCAGACATGGGCTTCAACTCTGAGTATCAGTTTCCTTATCAAAAAATGGAACCAGAACTATCTACCATTTAAGGCTATTTGGAAGATCAGAAATAACAAAGCCTCCTGGCACAAACTCTGGCATGTACTTAAAAGATGGTAAATAAACACTGGTTATCATGATGCCATGCTGCCCCAAAGGCATTCTTTATGCCCAGATACACTTAAGATAGCTCAGTTCAATCCACCCCATCAGTCATTAAAATATGTGTCCTTTATCGAGGAATATATCATCTTATCAGACCTCGCCCACTTTGCTCAATTTGGTTATAATCCTATGTATTTTATTTATTATTGTATCACGTAAAATATATGAGTCATTTAAAAAATCAGTCAGTTGGGGCGCCTGGGTAGCTCAGTTGTTAAGTGTCTGCCTTCGGCTCAGGTCATGATTCTGGGGTCCTGGGATTGAGTCCCACATTGGGCTCCCTGCTCGGTATGAAGCCCACTTCTCCCTCTCCCACTCCCCCTGCTTGTATTCCCTCTCTCTCACTGTCTCTCTCTCTCTCTGTGTTAAATAAATAAATAAGATCTTTAAAAATCAAGCCCCACATTAGACTTCACACTGAGTGTGGAGACTGCTTGAGAGATTCTCTACTTCTCCTTTTACCCTCTACCCCTTTCATGCTCTCTCAATCTCAACTAAATAAATAAAATCTTTCCTTTTTAATTTTTTTTAACGATTTTATTTATTTATTTGACTGAGACAGACCCAGCAGGAGAGGGAACACAAGTAAGGGGAGTGGGAGAGAGAGAGAAGCAGGCTTCCCACTGAGCAAGGAGTCCCTATGCAGGGCTCGATCCCAGGACCCTGGGATCATGACCTGAGCCAAAGGCAGATGCTTAAACACTAAGCCCCCCAGGCACCCCTAAATAAATAAAATCTTAAATAAAAATCTAACATGATAGGGGCACCTGGGTGGCTCAGTAGTTAAGCGTCTGCCTTTGGCTCAGGTCATGATCCCAAGGTCCTGGAATCAACCCCCACATCAGGCTCCCTGCTTGGCAGGAAGCCTGCTTCTCCCTCTCCCACTCCCCCTGCTTGTGTTCCCTCCCTTGCTATGTCTCTCTCTCTCTCAAAATAAATAAATAAAATCTTTAAAAAAAAATCTAACATGAAAAAAATGTATGCTAATATCAGAGGAAAAAAACATGGCAATCATTTTGCAGACAGGGTTATTAGGCAAAGCTGCCTTAGGAAGTTTCAAAGTGCTGTAGCCACAAAGCACAGGACTATTATCTACTATGTTATCATTTGAGGACACCTACTTACACCACTCAGACGGATGTTCTGTTGGGGAAGGGCACAAGATGATGGATATGACTTGTCTACTCTTACTATACACATTAAACTACATAACATGCTGCCTTTTCATTTAGGGGCCCTGCCCAAACATTGCTTTATTTCCAAAATTAGTATTATTAGAAAGTGTTCAGTTAATAACAATGGCTTTATTATATTTTAATCCCCATGCCAACAGTGTTCACGCCTTTGTGGTTTTTGTTGTTGTTTTGGGTTTTTGGTGGTTTTTTTTGGCTTGGTGTTTCCATATTAACATTCCAATTTTAACATTTCAGGTGGGAACAAATATATACAGGTAGCCATCCATCTAGTTTCCATAAGAACTGTTTAAGATTCTGAAAGTGCTGGGGGGCAGCCAGCTTTAAAGTATCGGAGACACAGTCCAGGCTCAGGCACTGACAGAGCTCATGCAACGACAAAACAGGATGGCCAATAAAGCTCCGTGTCACAGTCAACGTGATTTTTCAATTTTCATCCTCAAGTTTTAGGTTTTATTTATAGCAACATCACAGTATGTCTACAATGTGGAAGAAAAGAAAACGCAGTACAGCCTGAGTGGCTCTGAGGTGGAGTGTTCAGTTTTTAAGGTAAGAATGAGGAAAGGTGTCATTTTTCTAAAGCCCTACCATTAAGGTCAGCTCCAACATGACATCCAGAAGGGCGACCAGAGAGCTGTTATGATGACCTTGCTTACAGATCTGTGTTGACCATCTAATTTAGAAAGCAAAAAAAAAGAAAACGGCAAAAAAACCCAACAAACTGGGTTTTGTTTTTTTTTGTACTGTCCATTTCTCCCTATATTGGGAATTAAATGAATTTTATGGTTAGTTTTTATTTGTATAATTACGCCCAATGATTTTATATATCAAAAGAAAATATCTTGGAGGGGGGGATCAATTGCAAGACTTTTCTAAAGATATTTTGGCCACCAACCACATGAAGCTACAAGCCTATGTGCCTTGCAGGCAGACCCTCTGTCTCACCCTGCTCTGCCCAACCCAGAACCCTGTGTTGGACGTCACTGCAAGCGTGACAATGGTACCTGTTGTCTGCATCACAGTCCTTGCTGCCGAACCAGCCCCAGACCTGACCGCAGCCTGCACTCTGACCTCAAGATAGAGTGCTCTTTTTCCTCAATCTCCCTGCGAGTCCTGGTTTATTCTTCTGTCTTATGTGCCTCCTTTTCCTCTCTTACATTTTATTTATTTTATTTTTTATTTTTTGGGGAGGGGCAGAAGGGACAGTGTGAGAGAGAGACTCTCAAGCAAGCTCCACGGCCAGTGTGGAGCCCAATGCGGGGCTCGATCTCACAACCTTGAGATCGTGACCTGAGCCAAAATCAAGAGTCAGTCATTTAACCAACTGAGCCACCCATGTGGCCCAACCCTTTCCTCCTTACAGCCTACTTCCAGAATTATAGGACACATGGAATTACAGGACACCTCTCCTTTCCATTCCCTCCTCAAGTTATCCAGAGGTACCCTCAGATTTGCACATCTATACTTACTTAGAAAACACTTTACATTTGCTCTAGGATAACCCAAGCATGTGCACTGTCGGAACTTTTGGTTCTTAACGTCATAGAAGAGTATTGTAGGTGGATCCTAGATACTTCCCAGTCCTACTAAATCTGAATCAAGATTGGAGGACAGTGGGTACTACATGTACATTTTAAAAACACTCTCAGCCTTATTAAGATAGAATTCAAATACCATTAAAGTCACCCTTTTTTTAAATCACCGTTGTTTTTTTTGTAAGATTTTATTTATTTATTTATTTATTTATTCATTTGACAGAGAGAGAGAAAGAGAGGGCAAGAGAGGGAACACAAGCACAAGGAGTGGGAGAGGGGGAAGCAGACTTTCTGCAGAGGAGGAAGCCTGATGCAGGGCTCAATCCCAGGACCCTGGGATCATGACCTGAGCCAAAGGCAGACGCTTAAAGACTGAGCCTCCCAGACGCCCCTAAAGTCACCCTTTTAAAATGTCTAATTCAGTGAGTTTTAGCACATGGACAAAGTTGTCCACAACTATCACCATTATCTAATTCCAGAATATTTTAAGGATCCCAGAAAGAACCTCATACAAATTAGAAGTCATTCCCCATTCTGACACCCTCCCCAACCTCCTAGTCCCTGGCAACCATTAATCTACACTTTGTCTGCCTACTCTGAACATTTCATATAAATGGAATGATACAACACGTGGTCCTCTCTCACTGGCTGCTTTCATTTAGCATAACACTTTCAAGGTCCATCCAAGTTCTAGCATGTATCCGTAGTTCATTCCTTCCCGTGGCTGAATAATATTCTATTGTATGGATACACCACAACTTGCTTATCTGTTCTTCAGCTGATGGACACTGAGGTCAGTATGAAACAATGCTGCTATAAGTATTTATGTACAGGTTTTGTGTGGACATGCTTTCAATTTTTCTCTGTATCTATCCCTACGAATAGAATTGCTGGGTCATATGGTAACTCTGGTTTTTAGGGCTGCAGACTTTTTTCCGCAACAGCTGCACCATTTCACATTCCTGCCCAGACACGTGAGGGTCCCAATTTCTCCACTTCCTAGTCCATGTTTATTATTGTTCCTCTTGATTAGAGCCACCCTAGTGGGTGTGAAGTGGTATCTCACTGTGGTTTGGATTTGCACTTCCCTGATGACTGATATGTTGAGCACCCTTTCAGGTGTTTATTGGCCATTTGAATATCTTCTTTTGGAGAACTGTCTATTGCCATTCTTTAATTGGGTTGCCTTTTAATCATTGACTTGTAAGATTTTTTTCCATATTCTGGATACTAGACCCTTCTTAGATATGATTTGCCAGAACTTTCTCCCACTTTGTCAGTTGTCCTTTCACTTTATTAATGGTATCCTTTGAAGCACAAAAGTTTATAATATCGATGAGGTCCAATTTATTTTTCTTTTGTCACTTGTGCTTTTGGCGCCATATCAAAGAAGCTACCGCTTATTCCAATCTCATGAAGATTTACTTCCGTGTTGTCTTCTGAGTTTACCTTCTATATTTAGGTGTATAATCCATTTTGAGTTAGCTTTTGTTTTTGGTGTGAGATAGGGGTCCAACTTTATTTCTTTGCACGTAAATATCAAGTTGCCCAGCACCATTTGCTGAACTCAAGTGATTCTGACGTACATCTCTAGTTAAGAACCACTGAATTCCAATCTAACACCTCCAACATCTTTGTTTTACAGACAGCAGTTTTAGGCCCAGAGAGATCACATTAAAGCTGCTCTGCATTCAGAATAAAGGAAGTTACAAAAAAGAAGAAAAATTGGTTCCCACTTCTTAGAATCTCGAAGTCAGGTGAAGAAGGCAAACATTCCACTGCAGGATGTTGAGGAACAAGAGCAGAAATACACAAAGTGGTGTGGGACGTCAGCGACAGGACTGATCAGGCAACTGTCTAGTGATGTAAGCTGTTTCACAGAGGTTTTTCCAAGAAGGAAAAAAGCACAATTACAAAGCCTTTAGACTGGCATGTTGTAGAAAGCATACACAGTCTCTAGTTTGGCAAGATCTTAAATTGGGGGGCAGAAAAGGGGGGGGAGAGTGATAAGAGAACAGGCTCAACTGCAAAGGATTGAGGACCAGGCTGAGCTTGCCCTTCTCAGGTGGGCAATGGGGGGTCACCTCAGGTTTTTAGCAGAGAAGGGCCACTACCAGATCTGTGTTTTAGAAACAACAACGGGGATGATGCGTCATAGGAGGCAGAGCCCAGAGGGAGCCTCAAGGAGACAGACAATTCATGACCTCCGCCTGCAGTCAGTCTTCAGATGCAGGTGGCGGATGTGTGTTGTTTGGCTAGAGGAATGTTTTTAAAGCATCTTGAACTTGAGTACTTGATCAGGAAGTGGGGAGGGAAGCTCTCTCTGGGGTGCCACAACCCCAACACTCCCTCTTTAGGCTTGTCTGGGGCGGCGCACCCATTTATGTTACGGCCTGGCCCCTGCGAGCAATTGAGTTTGCAACATGGGCCCACACAAAGGTGGCAGCAGTGGGGAGAGGGTGAGAGAGAGAGAGAGAGAGAAGGGAACATAAACTCCCAGAGTCATTAGAATGAGGGCTGCTGTTGGCTCTTTGGTGGTGAAAGGACATGGAGAGCAGTTAATCTCCGGACTTTCATGTGCTTAACCCACACCCCATTTTCCCAGAATGGCGACAAAGCTTTTGCTGAACCTGCTGTCCTCCAAAGCTTGCACTGCTGCTCGCTGGCCTCTCGCGGCAATAATAAAATAAAAATACATAGAGTCTTTGAAAATGTCTTCTCTAACTGGGTTTTCTTTAAATACTGAAGGTTTTAGACAGAAAGCTATGGCAAGTGGATCTTGCAGTTCCTTGGGAAGCAAAGGTTCTTTTAAACTGTGAAGGCTTCAGCTTCCACAGTTGTCTGGAGACTCTGGTGCTAGTCAGTGGTGTGGTATTTCCTTTTATTTGCCTCAAGTTGAAATTTCTCAGAAGATTTCTCTCTCTCCAGATTAAAAAGATGCACCCTGGTTCCAATTTAATCCTTGTGTTTTCCTCTAAGCTTTGTTCACCCCTGTCCTTGTCTCCGAGTATGAGTTCCCTGAGGGTAAGGACCATACATTTTACTTGGTTTAGTGACACAAGAGCTCGACGAGGTTCCGGGCCCATAATGGTTATTATGAGGTCGTTATTACTGAGAACTGTACAGGTTTCCTACTGTCAGGATTTACCTATAAACTCTCCTCAGTTCTGGTTCCCCACAGGCCTCTGGGCCAGGTTCAATTCCACAGGGCCTTCAGCCACTTTGGAGGAATAAATACAGGGGAGGAAGGAACCTGAAATCTGACCTTGAGGGTTTCCAGATCTTTCTTTGTGGTGCTGGTATAATGTCTTTGAGTTCCTGACTGTCTTATCACTATCCCCACATTGCTTATCAGTTAGCTGGGCTGGTGCTTTCTCTCCTACACATCTTTTTATACTTGGCAGCTTTCTTCTTTGCTTTACGGAGTACTGAGTGGTAAACATTTGTATGCTTTTTTTTTTTAATTCCTTTTAATTTTTTGCTCTACAAACACCTGTATTTTGTAAATCTCTCTTCTAAAATTAACCCAGAAGTTTTTTAATAAAAAGCAAACATTAAGCTAAATTTAGAAAGCTCAAAATAACCTCTTTTTCTCCTCCTCCAGGAGTAACACAGTAAGAGGGCCCTTCCGACTGCAATCTGGAAGGTTCAGGAAACCATGAACACTCATACGAGCCAAGATCTTTATAATTTGCTTGCGTTGGAATCTACGAGTGAATTTTAACAGTATAAGCAATATGTAACAAGATCAGGAAACTATTCAAGGACAAGATTAGATGGCTGTTTTTCTTAGTTTTAGCTACACAAATCAACACCAAATCAACACCCAACAGGGTAAGAATCGCTCTTTCAGCAGTTACGGACAGTGGCGAATGCCAGTAAGATATTTACAAAGAGCATGGATTTAAAGCCTAAGTGCATGGGGAAGGAAGCAGGTGATTTTTACAAATGTCAAGGTAAACTGTGCAGCTCAGTCCACCCCCCATTGTTGAAAATTTCACTCTACCAGGTTCCAGTGCCACCTCCAAACCTACCATTTTTCCCAAAGAGAATGGGCTGCCCCTTCCTTTAACCTCAGAGAGACTTTTACATGGAAAGGAAGTTGCAGTATCTGGAAAGCCCCTAGAATATCATCATGTTCAGAAGTGCATTTTTTATTTGTAAGGATTGTTCTGCTAAATATTTGTCAAGCAAATGAATGAACGAAGATGCAGAACTATGTGAAGCATGTGCAAACCTCTCAGGTGCACAGAGAGGAATAGGAACATGCAGAGAAGCCTCGGCAGCAAGGAGGACTAGTGAAGATGCACACACGGTCCCGCAACGGCTCGCGCCAGCTCCGTGCCGGACGTTGTCACCAGGACCAGACAATAAATAGAGCTGGCCTTCAGGAGCCTCAAAAGCTGTTGGAGGAACAACTTAAAGAAAAAGAAGTGAGGGAGTCAACCAGAGGGACAAAACAGAATAGCTAAAGAAATAGAGAGAAGCAGAGTGTTCAAGAGAAACCTATGTCCAGTCCTGTTCAGATCAATTCAAATCACCGGGGACTGACTATGCGAGAAACTGAGGGACATAAGAGAAGCTGCCTGCCCTGACTGGCATGGGGACAGAAATAAATCTGCAAACAGCAATCGCGAAAGCAACCTTTCAGCACTGGCAGTTGGAAGAAAGGAAACACAGAGCTGATATGAACTTTCCTGTAAATGCAGCTTTCGACATTTTTTCTTTTTCTTTCTCGGTGACCTGACACCTTCTCCTTTTCAAAAATAGCAGCATATTAATTCCCTGTTAACTCTTCTCTTTGAAATGCATGTTTATGTCTGGCATGACTTTATCCCCGTGTCACCTAGTCCTGCCCCCCACATTCCTGTTCTTTCTGGCAACAACCACCTAAATTTCGACACATTTTCTCTCACAAATTTGGCATTAGCTTAAGTCATTAACTATATTTAGAGCCTGCCTTCCCCTTTACTGAAATATAAAGGATAGTTGCAATAATGTGTTTTATGAAGAAAAAGTGTCCGTGTTTAATCAGTATGTCTAAATACATCATTTCTGTATTTGAACATGACTTTGAGAGATGCAGGGTAGGATGAAAACTCCACACTGGTCAGAAAACAAACAGGCAGCATTCTTCATTTTATTATGTGAACTCCCCACACAGTATGTCATGTGGAATTTGTGTGGGATCTTATTTACTATATCACAAAAGCTGTCCTGAGTGTATATTTTATGCAGGAAACAAACAGGCTGCTTTTATGTAAGTCAAATGTCACATCAGAAAATAGTACTCTGGAATGTTTGGAAAGCATTCCAATGTTTTTGATCCATTGAAAAATATAATTTGGCTTTCACAACAACAAATTAACTCAAGGGGTAAGGTATGCTTAATAAAAATAAAGAAGCCTTTGGGGGCCTGGTTGGCTCAGTCAATCATATGTCTAACTCTTGTTTTCAGCTCAGGTCATGATCTCAGGGTTGTGGGATCAAGCCTGGAGTTGGGCTAACACTGGGCATGGAGCCTACTTGGGATTCTCCCTCTCCCTCTCCCCCCAACCCGTCTGAAAAAAAGAAGCCTTCTGGTTGGAACTGAACTATCAAGGAACCTGTAGTAGGAGATGAGTCCTCCATGGCATTCTCCAGTGGCTGCCCTAACCTGAGACAGCCTGGGAGACAGCAGGGGCCCCAGGTGCACAAGGACCTGCAGGAAGCCACCATCACTAGCCCTGAGCCTTCTGGGGAAAGAACTTTCAACTGAGCCTGTGTACGTCATCCCTTGGTTCCTATTTTATTAGTGCAGATGCTCAAAGTTATCTCTGTTTCTTGATGCTTCTCCATTCCCTCTATTTTCCTACAAAATCCACTGAACTGGACTTAAATGACGTTCATTAAGAACAAATGTGATTAAGTAAGTACTACATCAAATGCCCGAAGTGGAAATAGCAGTTTCTGGCTAGCACCAGAACTCTCCTAGCACCAGAACTCTCCTGGACATAAGAAATTTCCAACCCATCAAAGCTGAGCAATGCCGAGGTTAGATGGGTTGTCCATGGCCAATAATAGAACTGAGTTGTTTAACTATAAAATATAAAAGCAAATGGCAATTTGTGAGGAAGAAATCAACTGGAGAAAAAAAAAAAAAAAAAGAATGATCTATGTGATAGCCATCACAAGGGCAAAGCCATAAATCTGTCTGTTCAAATGTTACAGCAGGCACCCCCTGAAGAAGGCAACCTGCTTTCCTTTCTCATACCCCAAAAGAGCCTATGTCTGCTCAGGTCAGGGGTGAAACATCTTTTTCCCTCGCCACCATATGGGAGTTCTGATACAGTTCTCCCGTCCTTTTCCACAGGCTCCATGGGTGTGTATATTCCCTCAAAAATTGTCTCAGTGTGTAAAAAAATGGATTTTAAAAACATGTTTAAGAATTAGCAGAGAGAAAAAAAAAAAAGAATTAGCAGAGGATTAGAGCAATAGCTCCTAATTCCCTCTTCGTAATTTTCCAGGAATTAAAAATAACTTAGTGGTATGGATGCCAATTCTGGCCCATGGTTGTTTTGCAAAGGTTTAAGATAAAATGTAGAAAACAAAACAAAACTGCTGAGGAGGCTTCTTTCCCTTTCGAGCAGTCTGATTTCTCATAAAATCTATGGTAGCTCTACCCTGCATTCGGCTTGGTCACAAGGACAGGGCCAAGCTGGCTGTACTTTCATTGAATCCAGGAATCGCGGGCTCTCTCAATCCCCCAGTCAAGAACAGCGTCCAGCATGTAGCAACGTGTAATAAAGGCTGATTCAAAGGAATAAAAGAAAGGAAGAAATAAATCAAGAGAATAAAATGGCTAATCATGTCTGGCATTGGCATACTCCGGGTTCCCAATATTTGTTGAGAAGATGAATCCTCTATGCAAAATAGCCCAAATTTAAGTTTTTCTTAAACTTCCTTTAAAGATTGGTTTTGAGGGCTTATGTAAGAGGCAGATTTTACAGGTGCTAAATAAACTCTGTAAAATTTTGAAAAGGAAGGTTTTTATCATGGGGAAAAAAAAAAAAAAAAACCTGAAAAAACCCAAAAAAGAATAAGGAGTAGAAATTAGTCCCAGAAGATAATAGAACATATTATGAAGCTTTAGAATCAGAACTGTTTGGAACTGGAAAGGTCAGTGGGTCACAGTAAAAGATTAAAAGCCTAAGAGAATTTAATTCACTATGAAGGCATATTGTAAAGGTATGTACTATAAAGGGAGCATATCAAGAAAAGTGAGTGATTCCTCAGTGTTTCATGCAACTAGGAAGCAATAAAGCTGGATTTCTTTCACTCCTTATACCAAAATTAATTTCAGATGAATCAACGTTTCTAAGTATAAATATGTATAAGCATAAAGTAAGTATAATAATGAAATACATATAAAAATGAAGCTATAGCCCCGCATCGGGCTCTCTGCTCAGCGGGGAGCCTGCTTCTCTCTCTCTCTCTTTGCCTGCCTCTCTGCCTACTTGTGATCTCTGTCTGTCAAATAAACAAACACAAAATCTTTAAAAAAAATGAAGTTTTAAGAGAAAGCTTCAGTGAACAGAAAATCACAAAGTTAGACAGGATGATCTCTTTCTATGCAGAGCATAACATAAAAATCAAAAAGCAAATGGAAAATAGAAAGTGCTCGTACAAACAAAAAATAAAGAAACTTATAGAATAATGAAGCACACAGAAAATTTGCAGGAGGAGAAATACAAATCTCAAAAACAAAACAAAAATCATTAAAAATGCTCAACTTCACACATATTTAAGGAGGTAAAATAACATGATTTCACTCATGCGGAATTTAAGAAACAAAACAGATGAACACAAGAGAAGGGAAGGAACAATAAAGTAAGACAAAATCAGAGAGGGAGACAAACCATGAAAGACTCTTACCTCTAGGGAACAAAGTGAGGGTTGCTGGAGGGGAGATGGGGTGGGGGGATGGGGAAACTAGGGGATGGGCATTAAGGAGGGCACATGATGTCATGAGCACTGGGTGTTATATATCACTGGTGAATCACTAAATTCTGCCTCTGAAACTAATACTACACTATAGGTTACTTAAATTGAATTTAATTTTAAAAGAGGTACAATCAATTCAACAATGAAATACTATTTATTTTACCCATAATACTGCAAAAGTCTGGGGAGGCCCAGGGTCACTGGCATATTGTTAAGGGGAGTATACATTAGATGCCACATTTCTGGGGAATTTGGGAAGGTTTATCAAACCTTAGAAAACATGAAGGGCACCTGGGTGGCTCAGTCAGTTAAGTGTCTGCCTTTGGCTCAGGTCATGATCCCAGAGTCCTGGGATCAAGCCCCCAGTCAGGTTCCCTGCTCAGCAGGATGTCTGCTTCTCCCTCTGCCCACTTTCAAATAAAGAAAATCTTAAAAACAAAAACTTAGAAAATACGAATCTCAGCAATCCCTGAACCAAAAAGAATTTACCCTACAAATACATTCCCGTGATCTGAGGTTCTGCTCCGAGGTCAAGGCTGCAGAAGGAGCAGTCCTATTTCCAGGTCATCATCACCCTGTCATCAGGCTCAACCCCACAACCCACACATACTGCTCGTTACACTCACCAGTGATACCCCTCAATGCCAGACCAAATGCTCACTGTACTGACACCGAATGATTATCAAGCTCACTGCCTGGTGTGACTGACCTGTACCTCCCATAATTTGAAGGGAGGATGACGTCCTACCGTCTTCCTTATATAATATTTATAGAGCCCACACAGGTATGCAAAGTAACGTTTACTAATAAATGAACGAATCAAAGAATGAATGTGTAAAGAAGCCAAATTCGCTAACTGGGAATACCAGAGGGCAGATTAGAGAGACAGGATTGAAACACAGGTGAAAGGTTACAGAAAGAGAAAGATGACACTTTAAAAGAGTTCTGTAATAAACGCAACATGGGTCTTGTGTGTAGAGACCGTTCATAATTGAGTATGCAAAATTATCTTACAATACCTAGAGCAACACAAGCAGACAGTAATGAATCTCACGAATTTAGCAAGTTGGGTTCAGTTGGATGAAACCAAAGACTCTTAAAGACTAGCTTGTTAAATAACCACGTTCCTGTAAACAGGCAGGCTCGATTTATTGTGCCCCTGGGAAATGCTCTGGAATGAACACAGAAAATGCTTCTGTTGATTAGCCCTTTTAGCTTGCGGCTGAATGTTGACCTAAAAGAGAAAGGCTTGCCCTCCAGATTTTACATAACGTGCCCTTATCAATTCCTGTTAGGGGAACCGTCCCTCACAGGACTGTGTGGGGAGGACTCATGATTTTGCCTCAGTAAAACATCCTGCGCTTCCAAGATCCCGCTGCCAAACAGAAGCGGATCTCCTACACTTGATGGAGGACTAGAAATTTTAAATTGAGGGCAAAAGAGGAGGATGAGAAAGGAGGGGGGAGGGGTGCCTGGGTGGCTCAGTCGTTAAGCGGCTGCCTTCAGCTCAGGTCATGATCACAGGGTCCTGGGTCCGAGCCCCGAGTCGGGCTCCCTGCTTAGCAGAGAGCCTCTTTCCTCTCCCTGTGTCTACCGCTCTGCCTACTTGTGCTTTCTGTCTCTCTGTCAAATAAATAAGATCTTTAAAAAAAAAAAAAAGGAAAGGGGGGGGAATTAATAGAATTGAACAAGTTTATTGACTACAACACAGGAACGCAAGGCTGTGCGTGTGTAATAACCTGCCCCAGTCCCAAGCGAACTCACTGGTGGCCAGGCCAGGAGCATCAGGGGACTTCCTCCTCCACTGGGGCCGTCTCCAGCCACCTCCTCAGACACTAGCTTGAGTGGCCAGGAGGAGGCAATTCCGACAGGCACGCTCAGAATACTCGGCAGCGTTCTTACCAAAGGAAAGACACTCCTCCTCTCCAGGAGATACTGAACACCATTAAGAGCAGGTCACTGAAGCCCCGCCTGCAACTTAAGGCTCACTTAACCAACTTTTGGGTTATTTTCCACACGGTTCGGAAGAAAGATACAAAGCAGGAAATGAGGTCAAAGAGACATACTTCAACTTCTGTGGGAGTAACAGTAAAATGAGAAGATTTTAGGGGCGCCTGGTTGGCTCAGTCGGTTAAACGTCTGCCTTTGGCTCAGGGCATGATCCCAGGCTCCTGAAATTGAGTCCCGCATTGGGTTACCTGCTCAGCAGGGAGCTTGCTTCTCCCTCTGCCTCTTCCCCTCGCTCTGCTTGTGCTCTCTCTCTCCGTCAAATTAATAAAAAAAAATTTTTTAAAACCTTAAGAAAATTTTTTAAAAAGAAGATTTTAATAAATATACAAAACATAAATATGGAAATATACAGAGTTGGTTTTATGGCTGTCGCAGCTAATCTTCAAAGGTGACACCCCCAACTTCTATCATCCTCACTGAGAGCGAAACTCCCATATTTAGCCCCTGCCGCCCCTTACCCTGGAATGCACTAGAAGTGAAGCTGTGGTGATTTCTAACACTTAGTTCCTAAGAAGCTGTGCAGTTTCCACCTGAGCCTCTTGGAATGCTTGCCGTGGGAGAAGCCCAACCGCCCTGAAAGGCTTTCTTATGAGGAAATGTATCCCAGTCACTTGGGAAAGCATCCGGAAGACAGGTGCCAGTTGGCCCCCCACGGAGGCAGCAAACACTCAGGAAGTAGGCATCCTGGACTTACAGACCAGGTGAGCCCTCACAGGAGTCCAGCTCACATACCACCGGACTATAATTCCATGAGAGACCCCTGGTGAGGACTGCTAACTCACAGAACTTATTCAAGAATAGATCATTGAAACATTAAACTGTGAACAAAATATTCTAATGGATTTCTTGCTCCAAAACATGAGGAATGAAAACAAGAAAGGCTAATAAACAACTATCGAACTCTTACGCTGCTTCTCTGAATGGAGAGCCTTAGAAATGCTTCCCTATTTTCTGGGGTATTTTGAAGGAGGCAGGTCTGAATGGAGGGCAGCTCACAGCTGTGGAAAGGAAGGCAGGTGGTTAACAGGGTGTGAGGTGGAAAACAAGCTTTGTGGGCAAGGAAGAGAACTATGACCACAGGGGGTGCCCAGAGGTTGTCAGCTGAAGGACTCAGCAACAGCACTTAGCTTTCAACTTGAAAGCCCTGCTGATTCTTTCTCTCACAAAGCTTAGAATGCTCTAGGGTTAAAGAGGTATTTATACAGTAAGCATAAATGCGGACTTACTTGTACTATCCTAGATTATGTGGCAGCACCTTTTTATTCTTTATTTTCTCTAAAATTAAATTTTTTTTTTTTTAGATTTAAATCTCATTGCATTCCAGGCCGCCTGGGTGGCTCAGTTAGTTAAGCGTCTGCCTTTGACTCAGATCATGACCTAAGGGTCCTGGGATCGAGCCCTGAATCGGGCTCCCTGCTCAGAGGGGAGTCTACTTCTCCCTCTGCCCCTTCCCCTGCTCGTGCTCTCTCTTTTTCTCTCTCAAAAATAAATAAAATCTTTTTTAAAAATCTCATTGTATTCTAATCAGAGATGAGTATGGAGTGCCTTGAATTCAAATTCAAACTGAAAATATAAAACAAAGATGAAAGCACAGGCTAGAACAGAAAATTAAAAAAACAAACAAAACACAATTCAAGGATAGTATAA